>JAAIXI010000233.1:1152359-1167728 GCA_013403645.1 Heliconius nattereri | reverse complement strand
GTAATAAAGAGCGATATGGATACAAATAGATAACATAATAATTTTTTGATATATTATACATAGACGATACTTATATTATATATACAAATTATAATATATACAAAATGGTACATTAATAAAATACATATTATATATATGACGGCGCATCGCTAGCGCCATTTCTTGAGAAACACGTCGGAACGAGATTTTGACAGCTGTCAGTCTGGCGGAGCGTCGTGTCGATGGTCAACGCCGCCATTTTGGACGCCACTTGTTATTAAACGTCAATGGCGAATATACCATATTTTTGACGACGAATCGCTTTTGTTCCCAAAGTATATTAATATGGCTGATTCTGATAACGAAGGCCCTGCGCCTAGATCAGAAGTGGGATACCATGCGCTACCGACCGAAGAAAAATCACCTGACGAAAATGGCGCCTTTAAGTTGTTAAACAATATGGAAATGTTACTTACTCGCATGTTAGCGACAACGCAACCACCGGTGGCAACTGCTGGCGCCCAGTGTAGTGCAGTGAAGCTCGTAGAGTTTAATCCGGAAGATGCAGACGCGGATATAGAAGGTTGGTGTAAGATTACAGAGCTTATAGTACTGAATAAACATTTAGAGGGCGTAGATTTACTTGTGGCTCTTACCAGTGCACTAAAAGGACGCGCATCCTCTTGTTTGACAAAGTTAAATTCGAATGAGCTGACATGGGAGAATGTAAAACAAAGTTTATTGGCCAGATTTTGTAAACCAAAAGTATTTCAAGACTACTTTGATGATATATTGTGTTTTCAAATCGGAACAAAAGAAACTGCAGCAGAAGCTGGCCTGCGCTTATGGAATATGATCGAAACTATACCTAAAACCCGAATGCCAGAAGATGTTATAACTGGATTCGTCATATCAGTCTTATGTCGTAAGGATGCTTTGATACGCCGTGAGCTAAACGCATATGCTGTCACTACCAAACCTCAGTTGTTTAGAATCTTGAAAGGCATTTCCCTAAAGCGAAGACTGGAGGTTACTGAGATCCAAGAGTCTGATTTCAAGCGACCTAGAATTGTGGACACAAGATTTCCTGGAAAATGTCATTTTTGTGGAATCTCAGGACACCGGCAAGCCGACTGTAAAAAGCGTCTTCGATAAGATTCTTCTGGGATGAGTAAGCAGCAAGATTTGTCAGCTGCAACACGTGAGAAAACTTCTACTGTAACCTGCTACATATGTGGTCAGGCAGGACACATAGCTACAATTTGTAAAGAGAAGGGAAGAAGTGGTGGATTTACTGCAAAGAAAGAGGTCAATGTCTGCGAACAACGGCTGTCGAGGGGCACCTTGAGGACGTCATCCGGTGAGTCAGTCTTATTTTTGTTTGATAGCGGATCGTCTTGTTCGTTGATAAAAGAGAGCTATTCTAGTAAGTTCCCGGGTACTGTGCGCAATGATCTTGTATATCTTGTGGGCATTGGCGGTGATGAAATAAAATGTACATTGCAGATCTCGAGTGAAGTTTATATTGGAAATATTATAAAACTCTTAACATTTCATGTAGTGCCAGACTCATGCCTTACGGACCCTGTTATAATAGGTAGGGACATTTTAGAAAACGGTGTGAGCGTCAAAATTAATAATGATAATTTGATTTTTTGTTTTGAGGAACAGGTTAATGTTTGCGAGTCGATTGCTACCCATCCGGACTTTACTCGGATAGACACGGATTTGACAACTGATAATAGAGATGCCCTTATTAGACTATTGAACAAATATGCTAACAGTTTTGTCGATGGTATTCCCCGTAAACGTGTGAACACAGGAGAGTTAGAAATTGATTTAGTAGACCCACATAAAACCGTTCAACGACGCCCATATAGACTAGCACCAATTGAAAAGCAAATAGTTAGAGAAAAAATTCAAGAGCTCCTCGATGCGGGTGTAATTCGTGAAAGCTCATCCCCGTTCGCGAGTCCAATTCTTTTGGTAAAAAAAAAGGATAACACCGAGAGGATGTGTGTTGATTACCGGGAGCTTAACTCCTATACACGACCCGAACACTATCCCCTCCCTCGTATTGAGGAACAAATAGATCAGCTCAGTGGTGCTCATTATTTCTCATCTCTGGATATGGCATCAGGGTTTCACCAGATTCCTATTCACCATGACTCAATAGAAAAGACAGCGTTTGTAACGCCAGAAGGGCAGTATGAGTACCTTGCGATGCCCTTCGGGTTACGTAATGCTCCTTCCGTGTATCAACGTTGCATCACAAAGGCTGTCCATCAGCTAGAAAAAAAGCCTCTGATTTACATGGATGATGTATTATGCTATTCTCATGATATATCCGAGGGTCTTAAATGCTTAGACGAGGTCTTGTCTGCTCTCTGTACCGTACTGGTTTCTCTTTAAACCTTAAAAAATGTCAATTTATGAAAAAGAAAATTAATTTCTTAGGTTATTCTATTCAGTGCGGACGGGTGGGACCAAACTCACGCAAGATAGTGGCTTTAATAGACTCTCCCCAGCCTAAAACTGCGACACAAGTCCGTCAATTTCTAGGCCTTGCGTCGTATTTCCGAAAATTCATCCCAAGATTTACAAACATTGTTGGCCCGTTGTATCCCTTAACAAAATTGAAAGGCCCTATAAAATGGAAAGAAAAACATGAAAGTATCCGTAATACCATTATACAGATACTTACCTCCGAACCAGTTCTGATGATCTTTGACCCGGACTTACCCGTTGAATTGCATTGCGACGCTAGCTCGGAGGGATATGGGGCGATCTTAATACAGAAAAAGAAGGACCTGCCCCATGTTGTATGGAAACGCTGGCAGTCGTACGAGCGGTAGAACACTTCCGGCACTATTTATATGGCCGACGTTTCAAGGTTTTCACGGACTGTAATTCATTAAAAGCATCAAAATCTAAAACTGACTTAACTCCACGTGTTCATCGCTGGTGGGCATTTTTACAAGCTTACGATTTCGATATCATATATCGCGAAGGTCGTGGCATGGAACACGCGGATTATCTCTCTAGGAATCCCCTGCCAGAACCCAATAGCTTGGTTTCCGAGTCACAAGTTTCTTCAAGACCTACAGCTCGGACAGTAAATTTTGTAGAATTACATCAAGGCTGGCTTTCTGTAGAACAGAAACGTGATGCAGAGGTCCAAGACTTGATCAACAAACACAATAATAACGATTTTCCTGAAACGGTTGGTCAGACATATGACGTCAGGGATGGCATTCTTTATAGGAAGGTTGTAAGAAACAAGATTATATCATGGCTGCCAGTCATCCCTCGTTCCCTAATTTGGACTTTGATCAATCACGTTCATAGCGAGTTACAACATCTGGGTAGTGATAAAACACTGGACAAACTGTACGAACAGTACTGGTTCCCTCAGATGTCCAAGTGCGTTAGAAAATTTATTGACTCTTGTATTGTCTGCAAGGCATCAAAAGGTCCCTCAGGTGCTCAACCCGTGCAACTACACTCTATTCCAAAAGCTCCGGTACCATGGCACACGATCCACATAGATTTCACCGGCAAACTGAGTGGGAAAAGTGACCGTAAGGAATATTGTACAGTAATTATTGACGCGTTCACTAAATACGTATTATTAGAGCATACCTTTTCATTAAACGCTGCTAGTGCGGTTCGAGCCATTAAAAATGCCGTTTGCCTTTTTGGAGCACCTAAGCGCATAATAGCCGATCAGGGCAGGTGTTATATTAGCCAAGATTTCAAAAACTTTTGTTCAGAATATAATATTAAGCTGCATTTTATAGCAACTGGCTCCAGCAGAGCCAACGGGCAAGTAGAACGTGTAATGCGCATTTTAAAAAGTTTACTAACGATTATCGAAAATGATCCTAATAAAGCGTGGCGCGACGAGTTAGGTAATGTGCAATTAGCTCTTAATAGTACTAGGTCTACAGTCACCAAATTTACGCCAGCAGAACTCATGTTTGGTATCCGTTCTCAATCTCTAGGTATGTCAAGAATTAGGTGTTCAAATCCTGATTCAGAACAAGAACAGCGAATTGACGTAGAGTCAGCTAGGCAAGATGCGTCTCTTAACATACAAAAGGCAGCCGCAGCCGATACTTCACGATTTAACAAAGGTCGAGCTACTATCAAGCCATTCTCTAAAGGTGATTTCGTATTTATCAAAAGTTGTGAACGCAACCAAACTAAGTTAGATAGAAAATTTAGGGGCCCTTATGTAATAATCGCAGTATTGGATAATGACCGTTACGAGTTGAAAAATATAACCGGTTCACATCGTACTTTTAAATACGCGCACGAGAACTTGCGTCCAGTACCACGGGGTCATGACGGCCTACTTGAGATATCTACTAGTTTGATGACTGAAGAAGAGGCCATGACGGCGCCGGAAGACGTTGAACTCGATAATAGTCACCTCGACAGACCAAGTAGCTGTGATACATTGACTGCAGGCTCCGATACACTGTCCGCAGCATCAGACACACTTACAGCAGATTCGATAATACCTTAAGTATTATTTCAGATTACGAAATAATCGAGCATGAGATCCAAATTCACGCAGAGCAAAACAGCCCGTAACTTGTAAGTATGTGTAATATGTAAGCATTGTTTGTTTGAAGTCTACTTAACTAAGTCGGCAGTTTGAGTGAGAAGAGTCATTGAGTAATGTGGTTTGTGGAAGGTGGTCGAAAGGATAATGTCGTCCGGGCTATGCAGCTGATAGCGGCTGGTCGAAGGGACACATTCATCCGGTCCAACCTTGTGTGTTCATTGATCGAAGGGACAGTGTCGTCCGGGCCATGCACGTGTGGCACGTGTGGCTGGTCGAAAGGACACACCCGTCCGGTTCAAGTTGATACTGTGTACAAAATTGGGTCTAAGAATAGGATATGATGACAAAGAGTGCAATGTTTGTTAAGTGATTAGAAAAAAAAAGGTGCCGTCCGGTCCATGAGTGGTCGAAAGGACACACGCTTTTTTTATTCCGAGACAGTTATAGTTGTATGACAGTAACATTATGTCTAGTAGTCATAGCTTGTCAGGTTGGGCGAGCGGGTAGATTTACTGACACCAGTCCGATTGATTGTGTCATTGTTACAGAACTGCAAGTTGATGCGCCCGAGGACGGTCGAAAGTCAGTCCGGCCGTGACGGCGCATCGCTAGCGCCATTTCTTGAGAAATACGTCGGAACGAGATTTTGACAGCGGTCAGTCTGGCGGAGCGTCGTGTCAATGGTCAACGCCGCCATTTTCGACGCCACTTGTTATAAAACGTTAATGGCGAACATACCATCTTTTGACGACGAATCGCTTTTGTTCCAAATTATATTAATATGGCTGATTCTGATAACGAAGGCCCTGCGCCTAGATATATATAAATTACTAAAGGTATTAAAAAAATTCTTAAGTCCATCGGGTCTACTCGATCGACCCCGGCCGCCCGTATCCATTAGCGAGGACTGCGGTCATGAGAGTAGACTGGATATTTGTAATATAAATTCAAGTCAAGGGCTTCAACTCCCAAAAAAAAACCTTACCTTACCTAAACCTGACTAAAATATGTATAGCTACATGAAATATATTCTTATATTGTTCGGTGTAGAATGTTTGCATTATTATAAAAATTATTATATTAAATATTTTTTTTTCCTATTATCTAGGAATCATTGTTACAATAATAATCACTTCAGCAGGCAATATACAGAAGAAGAGTATTCAGCATTTGTCTGAGTTTAATATTAATTCTATTTTGAAATGCTATCAGTTTAAATATTTGTTAGTATGATTAAATAATAATAATTCGTTTAATAATTTTGAATTTTAGTACTATAAAGATGATGGACTTTGTCATTACTCAATAGTTTTAATATTGTTTGTATATTATTGTAAAAGTCTTTGTTTTATTTACAAAAATTATAATTCATCAGATACGATAAATAAGAAACATTCAAATTTATCGAACTTGATGTACTAGTCAAAAGTAATTTGAATTTCTTTTGTTTTAAAATGTAAAAGTATTTTTAAAGCATTAACACTGTACAATTTGTAAAAATAAAGCCTCATACTGTTGGTCTTTTATTTACTACGTCATACGTCACTGCGTCGAAGAAATGTCAAACAATAGGCGAGTAGCGACATCTCTATAGTTTCTGGAAATTGTCTCTATTGAGATAAAATTATTATAATTAATAAATAGAGTACACTCTTTGGGAGCTACGCACAACTTTGTATAATATGTGATTTGGTGAAAATGCTAAATAAAATTGTTTTAACTCTGTAATTTTTCATTTAACCGGTTTATTGCCTTAAGATTAGAAAATATTAAAGACGTAAGTATATGTGTACGTTTTAATAAAATTTCACGTTATATCCCACATAGTGTTACTTAAGTCCCTCCTCCGTTTTCTACAAATTAAGACATTGCGTGCTGAGTGCTGGAATGCAATACTTTTTTTTATACCACTGCGGGGAGAAATACTTATTATGGTACGCTTACACGCTTGACAAATCTTGCCAAGCCTCCAAAATCCAATCCTTTACAAATGGTTCAATGCCATTTACACCTTTGTAAAAGTTGTAGTTGCGGGACAGGCAAGCATGGCGGACGTGAGTTATGTTTGTAATGAGTGCGTGATATATTTTTAAATTATTTTTAAATGTGGATTAAGGAAGCTAAAACTTTAGCAGAGAATCACAAAAAAAAAAACACAATTTACACGAACATATCTGTTCAAAGCTAAAGTCCAGGTCACCCCCAATAGATATCTCCAGATACGGTAAATGGTCAGCGGCGGCTCATGCACAATGCACACAGCGCGGTAGGCCCTTGGCTTAGCAACAGCATTCATATATGTTAAATCAATCTTTCATTATATTTATTTTTCTTTCTTTGTGTAACTATAATTTAATCACGGAGCCCATGTATTCAGCAGGACACCGCAGCGTTTCAGAAATAAAAACCAATTGATGCTGAAATAATTTATTAAGAGAATTGTCATATTTCCAAATAACTCGTAAAGCGCATCGTTGCGTACAAAATATACTGTAAATACTGTACTGTACAGTAGGGTTCAAAGGATCAAAAAGACCAGTTACATTCGATTGTACTCGTACTACTCAATATTATTAAAATCGGTTTACAGTTTAGACTTGCCTTTTTCGTTCACAAATGCCTAATAATTATTTAGAGTAGGTATAGACTTTTGGAATGTAGATTTTTCTAAAACTATATAATCTGAGAAATTTCTTAAGAAATATAAACATTATTTATGTTAAATTGTACTAAATTGTACTTTTCCTAAGGAAAAACAGACATGACATGTGCCTACTCCGCTAACATAATATGTAAACCTAAATTTTAGTTTAGAATATTTGCACTACTTAATCTAATAAAATATTGGATTTACACTTACACCTTATAAATTAAACTTTAAAATGTATAACAATATTATAGTTAAAATAGTGTAAATAAACATAAAAACAGTAACATAATGTAAAGAGCCTAAAGTCCCTAGAATATACTCAAAATATAGAATATAAACAAGTAGGTTGCTAGGTCTCACTTGTACTTGCCAACAATCATCGAAACAGGCAGGGCCTTAGTGGACAACTTAAATGTACGAGTATGTGCAGACAGACACATGTACCACAATCGGCGTACAATACAAAACGTCATCCGGTAAAAAATATTACGTACCTCTATGTAAATTACTTAACTATCAATCGTTCACTCCCAAATTTTCTTTAGGGCGAGAGAATTAGTGTTCGTACACTTACTGCAATAATTACGTAGGTATATATTATAGCCATTTCTTTATGAATACTAACATTTAGTGGAGTCCAGTTGTCCTTTTCCACATTTTATTCTTCAAAGTTGACTAGCGTGGTGTTATCGATGTAGATAGTGTCTGACTTCTTTATTTCTGAGGGGGGCAGACAAAATGGCGGAGGATGCGACCAGAAACCGTTCTCGGTGCACACGATTGATGATTCACCCAAAATTTCGTAACCCTTCTCACAGGAATACATGATGAGATCTCCGACAGGATATTTCGATTCTTTTGACGACGTCGTCAGGAGACGGCCATTTTCGGGCACGAGAGGGTCTGGACAGTAGATAGCTGTAAAATAAAAAAGGAAAAAAATATATATACATATATAAGCTTTATTGACACATATATAAGCTTTATTGACAGGTTGAGGCCCAGCGGCGCACATCATCATCGTCTGACTATAGACGTGGTTGTAGTGTGGTAGTTGGTTCGCTTTTTACTCGAGGAAGTGAATTACAGCAGAACAAATTATAATTAACCTAAGCTCAGGTCAATGTTGTCAAAGAACGTAAAGTAATAACAATTAAGGCGATTACTAATAATAAAATAAATCGTTATACTTATAATATTTACTTTTTTAGGTTCACGCTGTATCACTTACACAGCAGGATAGGCAGAGGGAACCTAGTGTTAAAACACTCCGTTCCCCACTTTCTGCCGAATTCTGGAGGCATTGCGTGTTGAGTGGCGAGACTCAGCGCCGCGCTTTGCCTCGACACCAGAGCGAAGAAGTGGAAATATAAATGTAAATAAATATTTCATCTCCTCGTGTGGGGATCGAACCCACAACCAGTCAGTTTTACAGTAACAATTAGTGGCCTCGTATAATATTTAGTAGGTGACTGACGTAGGCAGGTGGGCGGGTCGCCGCTCCAGCGGCCGCCCGCCTCGCACTCCAGCCCGGGTGCCCCCGCCAGGCGGTAGCCCCATGCGCACGCGAAAAGCGCGCGCCCGCCGTGCGCCGTGCTCGCCTCCAGCAGCGACAGCGCGCCCGACACCGCCGGGGCCGGGCACAGCGTCTCTACGCACGTGGGCGGCGCGGGCGACCAGCGCCCGTCACCCATGCAGTTGACCAGAGCAGAGCCGTTGAGCTGGTAGCCAGCGCGGCAGCTGAAGTGGACAGAGTTTCCCAGTCGCGACCCTTGTGCGAACTGATGGACATGGGGTGACGACACGTTAATCGGCGGGCAAGCTATGTCTGGAACACACAGGCACACACACACCATTAAATATCTTACTTGCCAAAAATATTTCAGTATGAGATACCGCAATTTTGAAAATTTCATTTCAGAATAAGATTAATACTTTTCTTTGAATACATAGTAGGTATGGTAGCGATGTTGACCGCTAATTAATGACCGCTACGATCGGTACCAGGTTAAGCAAATAGGCTTAGTCATTAGATATCGTAGGAAGGTTGTTGTAGCATTAGCTTGACACCGACTTCAAAATTATAAAATCTTTGTCAAATTATAGGACAGTAGAGTATTTCATATAAATTTCAACTTGTTACGCATTCATCGCGTTCTTGAAAAAAAGTGCTTTGACAGACGGACCGACGGACAATAACGTGACAATGACAATAACGTTCCGTTTTTTCCTTTCGAGCAAGTTTAACTAAAATTTAACTTTCTATAATGCTCACTAACTAACTAAAAACACTATGCATAATACGAAGTATGTATTTTTATTATAATATAAATTTATATCTTGCCAATATTGCTAGCTGCATAATAACTTAGTTTAGTATATATTCTGGTGCTTGGCTAGGAAAAGCAAAATGGAGGTTAATAAATTGTGGTAAAAGGAGGAATTAAAACAACCAACTGTAAGAGAAAATAGTGTTGCAAAGTTAATGTGGGAATTACCGGTACAAACAGATGTTACAATATTACACAATAGACCTGATCTGATATATATAGATAAAGGAAACAACAATACTTACCTTATTGAAATCTCAGTACCGTCTGACTATAATATTGGAGCTAAGGAACTAGAAAAAATTTGCAAATATTTTTTATTTTTTTATTTATTTATTATACAGAAAACAACAGCATATTATTAACTACTAATAATAAAAAAAACTTGTACAAAAAAATAAAGCCAATCCATAATAATAATAATAATATTCTTTATTGTACACCCAAAAATATAACACAAGAAAAGGAATCAAGATAAGAAAGAAATGTACAAGAGGCAGCCTTATCGCTAAAATAGCGATCTCTTCCAGGCAACCTTAAGGCATAGAACGTAAAGTGTAGGAAAGGGTTGGGGGTGTGAATAATAAATTTAATAAAATACATATAAATAATAAAATATATATATATCCATATATAAACACATACAAACATATATACATAAATACACATACATACATACAAACATACATACATATATACATTCATGGCCACATAGTACACATGTATAGCTTATAGTATAAACAAAATGTAAATAAATAAAAGATAAGAAGCTCAGAAAGTAAGAAAATATTGTTTTAATAAACGTTTAAAAACAGGTAATGATTTTGCCCGTCTAATATTCATAGGTAAATTATTCCAGAGTCGGGAAGATGTAATTGAAAAAGAATTGCTAAGGAAGGAAGAAGAATGTGAAGGAATTTTTAGTGTTAAGTTATGTTTTGAGCGCAGGTGTCGTGAGTGGGATCGCCCCAAAAATTCGAAACGCTCTTTTAGATTAGGTGGGGTCAATGGATCAAACAGTACACAGTAGAGAAGATGGAGAATACGAGTATTCCTGCGAAGTCGGATTGGGAGCCACTTGAGCTTAGTTCGAAACTCTGAGACGTGGTCATACTTTTTTAATCCAAAGATGAACCGAATTGCAAGATTTTGTAGCCGCTCAAGCTTATTAAGTTGCTCTTCTTTTAAGTCAAGGTAACATGAGTCAGCGTAATCAAGAATTGGTAGAAGGAGAGACTGTGCTAACGCAATTTTTGTTGGTATAGGTAGAAAATTACGCAATCTTAAAAGACAACCAGTCGAAGCAAACATCTTCCTGCTCACCTCACTAATCTGTGGATCCCAAGACAAATTTTGGTCAATAATAATGCCAAGATTTTTAACAGTCTTACTGTACGGTATTGTTTGTCCGTTCAATAGTATAGGAGGTAAAGAGGACGTGTTAAATCTAGACATAAGCTTTGGACTACCGACGATTGTTACTTGAGTCTTAATTGGATTTAACTGCAGTCCAAAAGTCTTACTCCAGTTGGATATAGTCAATAAATTGTTATTTAAGAAATTTATCGCCGCAGGTAGTTCAGACACTTTGGAATGGCAATAAATTTGTAGATCATCTGCATATAGGTGGTAGAGAGAAGAGATATGTTGGGAAATATTATTAATAAAAAGTGAAAATAAAAGAGGAGACAACACGCCACCCTGCGGAACGCCAGCATTGACTGAAGACCAATCCGAGTACGAATCATTTATTCGAATACGTTGACGGCGTCCATGCAGGTAATTGTGAAACCAGTCAATTACGTTAGGAGATATGTAAAGTGAAGCTAAGGTGGCAAGCATAAAGTCAAAATCTACAGTGCCAAAAGCATTGCTAAAATCTAGCAACACTAACACCGTGACCTGTTGTGTATCCATAGCAGTGCAGATGTCGTCAGTTATTTTTATAAGTGCTGTAGTCGTACAATGACCAGGACGAAAACCGGATTGCAAAGAATTGAGAAGGTTATGCTTTGAAAGGAAATATGTGAGTTGACTTTGAACCAGGCGTTCGAGGACTTTGGATAAGAAAGGAAGAATTGAAATTGGACGGTAATCGCTATCACAAGTGGGATTGTTCTTTTTGGGTAGAGGAAGAATTTGAGCTTCTTTCCATGCTGAAGGAAATTCGCAGGACTCAATGGAGAAATTAAGCATGGAAGTCAGGATAGGACAAATGATATCAAGAATAGGGATATTACGACTCACAGAGTCTGCCCCAACGGCGTCAGAGCTGATAGCCACACTATTCTTCTTAACATCACTTTCCGTAAGTTGACTAAAGAAGAAGTTAGGAGCGGTAGAAGAGGTAAAAGCGGTGACATGTTTGAGTGTTTTTTGCTTGAAGAAGAAGAAGTTTTTGCAGTATCATTAATGTTACTTGAAGAAGAGAAATGTTTGTTGAGCTTATTTAAGTCTATATTTTGAGGATTAACGCTTCTGCGTGCTTTACCTACTCCTATGGATTCAAGAAATTTCCATACCCTAGAAGAATCATCTTTTTCGACTATGGATTTATGAATATGGCGTCGTTGGTAGTCTCGACACACCCTATTGCAGTGATTTCTGGCTTTGTTATATTTACGTTTATTTTGGTCAGAGGGATTTGATCTGTAGCGTAATTTTGCCATATTTTTCTTTTTTTGCAGGTCTTTTATATCCTCAGTGAGCCAGGGAGCAGGAAGATGTCTCATCCGAACAGGACGTAGAGGAGCATGACAATCGTAAAGATGCAACAGTAAGGAGTTAAAAGTACTATCTTGTTCGTCAATTGTTTTAAAATTTGAAATATCGCTCCAGTTGATTGCAGCTGCGTCTCTCCGCAATAGGTTCCAGTCTATACCACGAAAATTGCGTCGCATAAGAATTCTTGATTTGGCCTTAGGAGGTTTAATCTTGTACGATATGTAAATAAGATCATGGTAAGAGAAAGCCAGAGCAGGATATTGACCGTGTTTTTCAAAATGATTAATAGAAGATACGAAAACTAAATCGAGAAGTGAGGGTAAGCTATTTGGAAAATTGTGCGTAGCTGCGAGAGGAAGTATATGCATATTGGCACCAGTAACCACTGACTTTAGACGGGAGGCACGATAATCATCTTTTAATAGGCAGGTGTTAAAATCGCCCATTAAAATTGTGTGGTTGTACAATGGCTTCAGACGCTCCAACAGGGTTTCAAGAGATGGAAAGTAATCGATCGTAAGGTTTGGACTATAGTAAACTCCAAGCAAGACCCTTGTGTGTGAAAAAATTACCTCTATGAAAAGATGTTCTGGGCCACCAACGGTTTGGTGCTGCGACTGGTCAACTATATTAAAGGGAATGTGGGAGCGTAAGTATATAGCAACTCCGCCTCCGGAGCAGCCAACACGATCGTTATGAATCAAATGAAACCCTGGGAGCGAGTAAGAAACCGATTGCAGACATGGCTTTAACCATGATTCTGATACCAATATTGCATGAATATTTTTATTATTAAAGGAAGTAAGAAGATCTGGATAGTGTGCAGGAATACTTTGTGCATTAATATGAAGACATTAAAGTTTTTCAGAAAGTCTGAGAAATTGCTATCAATGTTGTCACTTAATGTGGGAATACTGAGAAGGCTGTCTGTACTACTCGATCCACTAGGAGAGGAAGAAAGGGAAAAAAAGGAATCGTCAAGTTCATCATTATTATTAGCCATAACTTATTAGTATATACCATATATGTTCTTATATATATATATATAATATATAAGACAAATATAAATACTAAAATAAATAAGAATTATAAATATAAAATAAGATATATGAATAAAATTTAAAAAAAATAAAAATAAATCAATAATAAATAACAAAAGTAAATAAGAAATAAATAAATATTTATATAATAGATATACTGATTGACTAGTTAAGTACCCACCAGTTGCAAGGAGAGATTAATAATAACTTAAACAAGTACACAAAACAAGAAATTATAACTACTTAAAATTTCCCTATTACAAAAGAAATAGCAGAATTACATAAGAAATATATTGTAATTATAAAAATTGTAACAATAAAAAGAGATATAAAAAAAAAACACTTTGGTTTGCTTCAACAAGTATTAGAAAAAAGAGAGAAAAAAGAAATGGAAGATTAATAAAAAAATTAATGACATTACAATACATATGTATAGGTTGTTTAAATAAAAAACCTAGAAAAAAATATAACATGATATAAGCAAAATCTACTATAAAAAACATTTTAATAAAATTAAAAAATAGGGAAGAAAAATAAGTAATAAATTAGTTAATAATATTGTTAAAGTGTACATAAGTTGTATATATATATATATATAAAAAAATCTGAGGTAAAGGCAAAACAAATAATTTGAATGGTATAGCCACTATACAAGTTATTTCTTGGTCACTCGTTTACACCTTTGAACAATCACTTTATTGTCTTTGTCGGTGCTTATAGCAACCACAGTCACTTGCTTTGTTGGTGGTGACTTAGTTGAAGCGACAGGCACTTCCTGGAGATCTGCATTACACTCCACTCGATAACGCAAACCGTTTGGAGCAATTATGTCAATGAGGCCATCCCGTGTCCAACATTTCCCCACACCAAATCGTTGCCTAGCCAGCATAAATACACCATGTCGATTTTTTGTTAGAAATTCAGATATTGTGATACCTGAACCCTTAAGTTTAGATTTAGCTATCCAAACATTGTGACGCATCTGTGGAGTTGCAAATTTTACCAGTATTGGCCGAGGTTTCTCTCCGTTTAAACGACCAAGACGATACGCTGACCTGATGCATGTTGTAAAAATATTAGGAAGGTCAAGGTCATCCGCCACAATATTTGTAACCAGTGCCTCAACATCTTCTGTTTTAATCTCACCTACACCATGGAAAAGGAGTGTTTTACGTCTCCTCGACATCTCCATACGGTCAACCTCCAGATTCAGCAGTTCAACTTTTTTTTGTAACGTACTAAGCGCAGTGTGGATGAACTTTTTAAAAGAAGTAAAATCTGCAGCAATTGTTGTCACGGTGACTGGTGATGAAGTTTTGTTCAGATCTTGTTGAAATTCGTTCATCCTGGCGTTAAACATGTCAGCCATAGCAGTGATGGACTCCTTAATAGCATCCATGGTTGAATATGAAGTAATTTTATTATTAATTGTAAAAACTCAATATAGGACAACACTAGCTTTAGGTACTTAGTTTCACTAGCACATATAGAAGTTTAAAATACTTGTAAATAAAATAAAATATAAAAAAATAAATACAGAGCTTTTCTAACAGCTGTTCACTTTTTTCACGCCTACCCGCGAATTTTTGTCGGTATATATATATTGTCGGTGTGAAATTAAAAATGTCTGCCACGTAATACATTTGTCAATCCAAGAATATAACGTTGTATCAACGTCAGAAATTAATTTAACTTTTCAAATGACTTGAGCAAACTTCTGCAAAAGTTTCTGGTAAAGGCGGTTAAATATACAATTATATGTTATTTTGCTGATACATCAATTAGTTTTGGAATATTGTTTGGTAAGTTGTTAGTGTTTTATGTTCCAAGGTTTTAGTTAATATGAGGTATATAATTATTAATTATTATTAATATATAGTTGCAAATAATTTTAGTTATATTATTTGTTATTTTGCAGTAAAAACACGACGGTTCTGGGTTGGGTTCAACTCCAACTTGAGAAAATGAAATATTTAATATATATTTTTTCCTCGTTCTAGTAACGGGGCAAATCTTAATGGGAATTAAGGTTCCTAACATTAGTCTTGTTAGTCGCGGAATACAGAGTGAAGC
>JAAIXI010000233.1:996065-1151946 GCA_013403645.1 Heliconius nattereri | reverse complement strand
TTTTTCGACATTGACAGTGATCCTGTTATTTCTATAATATTGACTTAACCTATCTAAGTCGCTTTGGATCAACAAGCAGTCTGTAAGGTTGTTCACTTTCATGTACACCTTCTTATCGTCTGCAAACATTGAAAATTTAAAATGCTTAAAGCAATCTCTTATATCAAAAAGATATATATTATATAGCAGTGGTCCTAAATGTGAGCCTGCGGTACTCCAGAAGTGATACAAACAAAATCGGATCGAGACCCCCCCAATCTGACAGCTTGCTTTCTATTAGATATATAAGACTTCATCCAGCGAAATAAATCTCCTCGTATTTCTAAGGCATATATTTTTTTCATAAGGATGACATGGTCCACGCGATCAACGCTTTCTCGAAATCTGTATTTCGTATATCAAGCGATTCAAATACCTTTTGAATTTCTGTCTCTGTAAGCCTAATCATATATAGATTTTCGTCTGAAAAGGAAGAAACATTATAATTTTGTTCGGTATAATTTAGCGTGGAATCAATAAAGACACTTTTGAAATATTTATTGAAACCTTGACAGATTTTTAGTTCTTCATCATAGATTTCGTTGTCGTAATACAAGATACTGGGATAATTCGATGCTTTCTTCCGTTTCGACCTAACATACGTGTGCAAAACTTCCGGCGATTTCAATATATGATCTTGCATATAAAGTATGTAACGCGTAAAGCATGTTTTTTGCATCTGCTTTTGCCTATCCCTCAACAGTTTAAATTCATCATAGTCCATTAAATTACCATATACTTTCCATTTATGGTGTATTTTATACTTTTCCCTAATAACTTTTATTAAGGCCCTAGAGTACCAAACAGGATAATTGTGTCTTCATCCCACGACATGCTTAGGCACGAAATCATTAATTAATTTATATAAAATTTCGTAAAAACAATTAAAGATTCATCTACTGATTTATTTTGAAAAATAATATTCCACTTAATTAAAGAAAGTTCCTTCTTTATAGGATGCTTGTCTGCTTTCTAAAATAAGTATTTTATAAACTTTTCAGGACGAACCTCGGCTGTAAAAATCTCAAAACTGTCAATTTGTAATGCCGGGTCATATTTATCTTCACTTAGTAAAGGATCAGTTAAAACTGATATATTTAAGTTAGTATTAGCTATGACTAAATCTAAAATTTTTCCACTGAAATTAGAATATTTATTGAGTTGCAGGAGCCCATGTAATTGTAATGCATTCAAGAAAGTAACAGCAGTATTAAATTTTTCATTCGTGCCTTCTTTTGCACAAGTTGGCCCTCCTCGTGAATCCCACTGTATATTAGGCATATTGAAGTCGCCCAATAATATGACATGATCATCGGGATGAGCTTGCATTATGGCATTCCAAGGATCCAACACTAAAGCTAATCTCTGAGAATGCTGCAGGTCTTCAGGTACATAAGCTACTCCTAAGTGGACAGCTCGTTGCTGAGTCATACCAAAACCGCGCGCACCTATTGTTATCCAAACTAATTTAACACCCACCCGTGAGAACTCGCTCCTCAGTTGTGCGTGGTACACCTGCTTAGCGTATATCATAACTCCACCACCTATACTTTTATGGGAAGATTTGGTGTCTCGATCACCTCTAAAAGTATCATAGCGTGCATCACTTACCTCACTGTTTAGGAAACTATTATTTAACCATGTCTCTGCTCTAAATATTAAATCGAAATCATTAGACAATTCACTTTGATAAATATTATTAATCTTAGTACGGAGACCACGAACATTTTGGTAATATAATTTAATTGAATTAATCATTTATAAAGATATTTTTAAATAGTTTGATTACACACTTTAAATATATATAGGAAATTATAGTGAGGGAAACAATCAATTTTATGGGATGGCAGATGTGTTTGATAATTTAGCAGTAAGAAAATAATTGCTTTAATTTAATCCTTATAGGTCCTGAACCAGCCGTTAAGTCGGAGAAGTTCAGGTACCTTGGATCCGTTATGCACGAGTCTGGAGGCATCGACCACGATGTCCATGGCCGGATAAGCGCTGCCTGGGCCAAATGGCGGGAGGTCACTGGTGTGGTCTGCGACCGCAGAATACCGCCCAAGCTCAAGGGGCTGATATACAAGAGCATCGTCCGACCGGTTCTTTTATACGGCAGCGAATGTTGGCCAGCACTATCTCGGCACACTCAGGAGCTTCACGTCACGGAAATGAAGATGCTGAGGTGGATGTGCGGCGTAACGCGGTCTGACCGCATACGCAACACATTCATTCGAGGTAGTCTTGGGGTCCGTGACGTAGCGGATAAGCTCCAAGAGCGTCGCTTGAGATGGTTTGGCCACGTTACGCGCCGGCCTAAGAACTATGTCGGACGCAAGTGCCTTGCTATACTAGTTCCTGGGGCGCGACCTCCTGGACGCCCAAGGAAGCGCTGGTTGGATGTCGTGATGCAGGACATGAGAGCCAATGGTCTAACCACCGAGGATGCAAAAGATCGTGCAAAGTGGAGTAGGTTAAGTAGGAAGGCAGACCCTGGTAATAGCCGGGATTAATGCCAGGAAGAAGAAGAAGAAGAAGAAGAAAATAATTGCTTTATTAAAAATTATATATAAGCAAGTAAAAAGTGTATAAGTGTGTGAGTTAATGTAATAAGTGTACGTGAGAGTGATGTATGTTAAGGGTGCATTAAATCCCAACTTGTTTATTTAATAAAAATAAAATAAAACTTTAAAAAATGTTATTCTAAAATTTAAATAGCGATATACATTTATCAAAAGAGTAAAGTGACATATATTAGTAATATAAACTTTCAAATTATTTTTATTAAATCCTTTTCTGAATTTATAGCGATTGCATGTGTTACCTGATTTTTTCGCACTAAGATGGAACAGTTTTTTGACCAAACAAACTTATAAGCCTTTTCAGTTGCGAGTTGTTTACTTTTTTCAACAAATACCTATTCTGTGGCGTGAGATGGTCATTTACAAAAAATCTATTTATCCTCCCTGATATATCTATGTCTTGAGACGTGATACCTCGCTTTTTTTCAAGCCGATGAGCATAGGATGTTGTCCTTGAGGAGTCTGTTTTTAATTTTACAAACAATAACTCGTGGCCTGTCCTTGATATTTTGTCTTGGTGTGATTCTGTTCGCAAATTCAATATCACGATGGTGCAGAGACACACCAGCGTGCTTGGCACCTTTAATAATAATGCCAGGTATGTCTTCATTATTCAATTCAGGAACACCTATTATTACTATATTCTGCTGTCTTACCCATTGTTGCTGTTTTGAAAGTTGACAAGTGAGTTCGCTTACACTCTCCTCCAATGTACTAACTTGTGTTTTGAGAATATTGTGCTCCGCAATCAATTTTTCATGCTCACTTTGTAATGTATTTTGAGAAGTTGCCACATTCAATAGTTCCGAGGATAATGTAGTTTAATTATTTTTTATTTCCAATAGTACAGTTTGCTTTAATTCCGCTATGATATTGTTTTTTAAAATCTGTCAATTTTTAATCCAAAATATATACCAAATTTTGTATTTGTAGTTCTTTGCAGTTTTTATTCGTGTATTCGGCAGACGGAGATGTTTTCTCTGTGCAATTAGGACATATGTAGGTTTCCTTATGCTTCACTGACATCTTTTTAAAGTTAGCGTCACTTATTCCTAAACATGCGTAATGAAATTTTTCCTTACAAGAAGAACAGCATATTTCTTCTTTTTTTAATATACTAGATGAACATACACTGCATTTAGAGGACATTGTTAATAATTATCTATATATATAAAAGGACTTGTCCTCACTGACTGAGGTAAGACGCACGCACAGCCGTAACTGCCAATGGTAAAAACGTGAAATTTGGACAGATGTTTACTTTCGTAATCTGAACATCCACTAAGAAGGGATTTTGAAAAATTTTAACCCTAAAGGGGTGAAATAAGGGTTGAAAATTTGTATGGAAAAAAATTTAAATCAGCACCGATTTTTATAAAATTTGAAATTTAGATTTTTAAAAGTATTTAATTGAACACGTGTTTCATCGTTTTCTAGAATTCTCCCCTTAAGGGTGCAAATAAGGGGTTGAAAGTTTGTATGGAAAAATCTTTAAATGGCCACCGATTTTTATAAAATTTTAAACTTAGACTCTTCAAAATATTTCATTGAACACATGTTTCATGGTTTATTAGAATTCACCCCTAAGGGTCCAAATAAGCAAGCGAAGCTGCGCGCGCCCACTAGTATTTTAATAATTTAATAACCTATATATGTTAAATAAAAACAACTGAGGGTAACTAGTTAACTAACTAAGCTGTACACTCCACAAGACGCAGATGCTAAACTGTCTCGTATTAGTATTGTAATAAAGTCCAAAACGCCGTGCAGATCGCGGCACTAACACGTTTTAATCGAACAATGTCTGCGGTTACACTTTTCTTCGAACTATTGTAGAATTTTATTTCACTGATATGATATCATTTATTCACTAGACACTTTCGAAAATTACTTTAATAATTAGAAATCAAGTTTAATTATTCACTATTATTGTTCAATGGTTTATATAAATTTAAATGTCACATAATTTTAAATTTACAAAAGGAACGCTTAACTGTGTGTGTAGCTCGTACACGCGCTCACGAAGAAAATGCTTAAAGTTGAACTCTCCAGATTATGGAGCCACGGGAGTGGTGAAGCCTTCACCGGTACTGCGACAAATAAGATGCATACATAAATATTCACATCCTCCAGAAAAAGGCAGCACTACACGTAGTAAAGTTCTTGGAGATACCGTTTTCGTAATGCAACCACAGCAATCATCAATAGCGGACACGTAGACATCCACACGTAGACATCCACACGTAGACATCCACACGTAGACATCCACACGTAGACATCCACACGTAGACATCCACACACACAAATTCACATAGTTCTGAAATAAAACCCACAACCGACACTAATTTAACAGTATTTTATTTAAACATTTGTATTAATTTGATTTATTTATTTAATAACTTAACAAGGGGTATGGGGGTGTTAACAAGAATAAGGTGAATGCCTTTTTTCCTGAGGGTCTCAGGACGGGTCATTTATTAAAACCGACTAAATCGTGAAAAAGTTAAAAACATTACATACTTCAATTAATATAATATAATATATCAATCTCGCGAGTACACAGCATGCATTAGGACTCACTAACAACTCTAACGGCGACGGTGTTGGTGGTGCCGGCGGGCGACGTGCACGTGTACGTGTCGGTGTGCCGGCTCGACACGCGCGCCAGCACCAGCCGGTAGTGCAGGTCGGTCTCGCCCGTATGGCTCGCCCACGCTGCATGGTAATGTACAACGTGTATGTTATCCACATCCAATATAGAATCACAAAAGATTGGGTTCAAAAATTTTAAGATTGGCATTTCAACATCTCTTTTCAGATTACACTTACTTACACTCATTTACTACTTCAAACTTAATTACAAAATTACAAATTAATTTTCAGGAAGAGGAGATAACCTAGAGTTAAGACACTTTGTCCCACTTTCCACCCAAAATTGGATATACTGCGTATTGAGTGGCGAAGCTCAACTCGCACTTTGTCTTCTTACTAGAGGAAATGAAAATAATTCATTCCCTTGAGTAGGTACAACGAGAGTTGCTAAAAGAAAACAAACAACACAAAAACACACCAGCATAGTGCCTATAAGACTGCGTCCAACTCCAGTACGGCCTGCCCAAAGACCGCGGCCAGATACAGTCCAGCCACACAGTGCTGCCCGGGTAGACGTAGAGCTCCCCGCTGAGCTCCACTATGGCGGAGCCGGACACCGCTATGTACTGGATGGTTGGTGGTGCACCACCTTTGGAAAGTTTATACATATTATTTAAGGACTATTTTAAGACCTTGAGCACCCAGACCAATGCGATGGCTCAATAATCCTCCCAGATATAACCAGAAGATAACTTCTTATTAGACTAAAAGACCTCAAAATTTTAGCTTTGCTAAATTGACGTAGGTCTAGGGGACCTGGGATCTTGGGCTATTAGAGATAGATATATGGTTGCACGGACTTTTTTTAAAAACTAATGAAATTGAATATTAGTTAAAAAGTCGCCCTAAAGTCGCCCTAATCCTCTGTCTGTGCTTTTCTATTTCTTCTTCTAAACCACCCACCATCAATCTAAAAATAGTACTTAAATTGAATATATTTTTTTATTATAAGGGACGTTTGTCTATAATGGTATTAATCCTTATCCTTTTAAATATTTTATTAATTTTCTACGTTAAACGAAGATAAAATTTGCTTTTTACACTATTTCGAAATTACAAATAGTTTTAAAGAAAAATAAATTTAGTTGTTGAGACATCACGCCGGCTATAAACAGGTGTATCCACAGTTGTTTCAAGTATCTCTTACTCTTTTACTTCTTACTTTGGCCATTTAATGTAGATCAAAATATCCTTTACTGTTTTTCATTTTAATAAGTACTTTAGAAGTTGTAACACTCATTTAAAATCAGTGGCGTAGCTAGGGAGGGGGGGGGGGCAATCGCGATCAATGTCTAACGCGTGATCTACGTGAGAGTAGAAGGCACTTTGAATCTGTTTTATTTTTAGAGGGCATCAAGTCCCAAGCCGCACCAGGCAGCAAATACCCTAGCTACGCCACTGTTTAAAATTACGATACAAAAAAATCCTTGCTGCGTAACGGCTCGCAGTCCGCCATGCGTCCCCCGTACCCCACAATGTTTTGCTTATAAAAGCGCATCCGCTGCGCCCGCCTGGCTTCTTTCCCCCGGGCTTTGAAGGAGGCCCTGGTCATCATCCTGCCAAAGGCTACAAAGAGGCCATGACGCCCTGAGGGTTACCGACCTATAACCCTCCTAAGTGCAGTCGCCAAGCCGTTCGAGAAGTTATTCCTCCCACTTCTTTAGTTGCATATCCACCCACTGAGCGAGCAGTTGGACGAGCGGCCACTAAACTGTTCTGCAGGTGGCCAGTGGGTACACTACGATCAACAGAAAGGAGAGTGCAATAGTAGCCTTTCTCGACATAGCACCGACGACGCACCTTCAACCGTGCACTACTTCATAAAGTGCTTAGAACCGGTACCCCCCTGTCTATCACATCGCGCATGTCCTTGCCGACTACCTTCGTGACATCCGCACTAAACCAATAGTAGACAATAAATAACCTTCTGGTGGCATTACAGAAAATTCTTAACACTGTTACCTCTGAATCTCTAAAAGATTTTGGGTTTTTCACGATCGCAACTATAAACGTTTCTAACGATTTATTACATAATATGTTGAAAGATGTTGTGGATGTCAGTTACAAAATGAATCAAACCAACCTGTATAATTAGTAATAACAGAAGTAGGCACACATTTGGGCATCTTAGAGGACCACTCTCCGTTCTCACAGCGCAGCACGTTGTCCCCCGTCAGCTTGTAGAGGCCAAAGTGCTTGCACCTTGCTACTATTACTGAACCGTGTGGGAAATATGTGTCGATCTGTATCCATTATACATCTAAATTAATAAAACACTAAAAAACTGTATTTTATAACCACCATCACCACCAAGTCATTCATCATTTATTAAATATATTATTATTACGTACGATATGAGGACAACAGCCCGGTTAGGTTAGGTTTCGTTTGGTCACTCTGCTCTCTGCCTACCCTGCTTAGATCATACGTGGCAGGGAAGCACCACACGATGCATGACCAGTGGGTACATACAGAAAAGCCCGGAATGTTTCGGAGGAGGCCTATGTCACAAACATGTACTGTAAAGTGTAAAATACGTAGAGACTCGTGTTATGTTCAGTTATAAACTCTGCATAACTCTCTTACTGTAAGCCAGTGCAGTTTTCACATACTTATCACAGGCTTTCACATACTAGATCTCTAGATTATAAATACTTATTATAATATATAAAAGTAATTACCAAAATAGAATCGTTTTTGAATGCTACAGCCATAAGGGGGTTCTGATTGCGATAAAGACATTCACGGAGTATAGGTTGGAATCTACCATCTGAAAATGTTTTAACCTATTATTTCAATTATTAATAATGTTCCGGGTCCAAAATAAGACACTATTGACAATTATAAGATAAATATAATATTATATTAGTTGCTACATTTTTTGTTAGTGTCTAGTGTCCGTAAATAGATTTTTGCATTTTATTTTACAACAATAATTTTATTATTTAATTACTTGTGTGATTTTTTAAAAAAATATATTAGGCTCTTATAGAGTTTTTTAAGCTGTGGTTTCATTTAAAGTGGTGCTGACAAAACCACTCTGTATACATATATTTCTTTGTCTTCACACTAGATCCCGCATTTGGCATAGTAGGCACAGGGCATCTAGTGTTCAGACACTCTGTTCCCCACTTACCGCCGAAGACAGCCGAGACATTGCATTACCCGTGTGGGAATCGTTCTGCCGACGCCGCGCTTTCCCTCGCGACCGCTCACCAGAGCGACGAAACCCGCAACCGTCGCGTTACAGTCACACCTTTCTGCCGCTGCGCCACGAGGGCCGCGTATAAATAAATTTACATATTTTATAAATTTACAATTTAATTAATTTATTTTTATTTAAACCTCATCTTTTCTGCAAAGAATTATAATAGGTATATATAATATATATTTTTAAGTAAACTTAAATAATTACTAGGTGTTTGGGAGCAGAGGGGGCCAACCCAGTTGCCGTCGATACATTTGATCTTGCATATGAGTCTTTCATTTGTGGGACCAATCAATCCCGGGAACTTCACCTTAATTAAAAAAAAGCTTGTAAAATATTTTTAACTCAAATCCAAGCAGTCTCTTGTCTCTGCGCTACTCGCCTAACTTAGTTAATATTAATAATAAATAAAATAATCCTTAGGGCTGCATGGACGCCAATTCGTAATTCTTAAATAAGTATATCTCCTAATGGCTAATATGTAAGAAGTGCAGATGCGCGTATTTGTTCCTTTTTGTATTACATTTACATTTCACATACATATAATTAAATATTTAATAGTATTGGAGTTTTTCTGTTAATATTATAAAACTTACCTCCGATATTTTAGAAAAATCTGATCTGAATCTTTTTATGTCGAGATTGTCGTCGACCGTGGTGACATCCGGGAGAGAGCATTTGAAATCATCTGGAATAGATTAAAAGTAATAGACGAATGTGGTCATGGTGCCTTAAGGGAGACGGGAGGACGCGACGCGGCCTTCGATTATTTTGTCAATGCGACATTTGTTTGTCATGTTTCAATTATTATTACTATTGATCATTAATATTTTGTTCCATATGTTATTCGATGTAAGTTTCGTTATTAACTTATTAGGCTATATAAGTCTAATATAGCATTTCCTCCGTCCACGGATGTACCACGCATGTATCTTGTATAAAGGACATTCCCAAGAACCTTGAATGCTATCACAATGGCTCCTGGATGGAGCGCATCTGCGCAATCTGTGCATTGTATTGATCTCCTAACTCCGCATTATTCATTACGTCATGTCACCCCTGCTATTTCATAGTAAATTCTTAACATTAAACAATCCATTAAAGGACCTTAAAAAACAAGAAATCGTATAAGAAACATCAATTACCCAATATGTTAGAATCATTAGTCGTCGTACACGAAGCAGTTGTGACGCAGCAGAAGAGCAGGAGCAGTATTAATCTAATCATTTTGAAAGGAATTTTGTTGAAATTTTATACACTTTATTGTTAAATAAATGACTGCGTGAGCATCTCTCACGGGATGGCAGCCCGGCGAGGAATTAAGCACTACTGGCGTTTCTCAGGTCCCAGATGCTAGGTGGCAGCTGGCAACAGTCGAACAAGGTCTACATAATAATAAAATAATAAATTTATTATTTAGATTTACTTTGTATATAGAATGTGTATTTAAAAATATATTTTTTTAACACTGTACACATGTTTAATATTGTTACTTTTTGGCTTTCCATATACATACTAGCGCCATCGTCATGTAATGTAGAATGGATTACAATCAATAGCATATATAATGTGTGTTAATGGAATATATTAATTATATTTCTGCTAAAATAATGTTATTCCTTTAATACATATTAGAATATACGTGTCTGTAATAGTATCTGTACCCGCTGTCTGTGCCTGCTGCTGTCCAAATGTCGAGTCCGAGTGGCAACACTTCTACTTCGTTCTCTTTTAATTTTACATTCAAATTTAAAATCAGGAAGCGGTGCCACTGTTGTTGCATGATTTAGCTAAATGTATGGTAAAAGTATATGCAAACGCATCTACGGGAATTAATAAAGTAAAATCCCCCGCGTAACTTAAATAAAAACTACTAACTAGGGGCACCTAGCAGGAGTGAAAGATCGTGTTTGTACAAGCTGATTACAGATATTAAATATAGCACAATGGAAGTGTTATGAATTTCTTATAAAAAATTGTCTCTATTTTGTGGTCACTAGAAGTGTAGTTTTATAGTGTCTCCACTCGTCGCCACGCCATCACAGAGATATGTTGAGAAACAATAATAATCACTAGGTGCCACTGTAGGGGGGCAATCCTGCCAGTCCTGTCCTGAGGACAGGAGAGTTGTTACTGAGAAGCAACACACCAGCGGCCAAGTATTCCGTCTTTTCTCTTTAATAGTCTCCTTATTTTTATGTTCAATCAACAAAATTCCCTTCGAGTCCCAAAACACCGAGGCCATGAGTGTGGAGAGTCCGTACAGTCCCACGCGGGGCCCACCTTAGTAAAGAATGAAGGAATCTTTAATTTTTCCTTGTTATTTAAGAACAGCGCGGTCCTCAATTTTATTCAACATTGTCGCGTCAGTGACAAATGATATCGACACCGAGTACCTATGAGTGATTGTTAGTGACTTGTCGTGACGATCGATTGGTAGGTAAATGTAAATATTAGTTATATTATTGATCTGTTACTAATTGAAGACAATTGGAACCATTATACCTGTAACTAGGATCTCAATTTGGACTCGCTGTAGTTCCCATGTTGAGCGCAGCGAGCAGGCGCAACATGTAAGCCATCTACGCGGTCATATCTATATGCTTGCAAAGTTTCATTTCAATCGCTCAAACCGTTTGGGAGCCTATTGGCAAAGATTGTAAAGTCTTCAGTAGAGCGCTCCGCTCGCTTCTCGCAATAAAGTAGCGCAAGGTTCAGGTTTAGGAAACATATATTTAATATGGCTCTACCAAATATTGACTTCTGTTCTAAGCTAAGTCTATTGTAAGTATGGCCTAGGACGAAAGTGATTTTGTAAAGTGGAGAACGGAGTGACTTACCACTAAACTTCTGGCCTAGGAAGCGGGAACATGACAAAATAAAAAAAATAGGAATAGCTGAATAATATAAAAAGAATGAAACACTTGTTAGTTAAACGTTTTTATTTTATGAAGATTAATTGCCGGCGCTCCTGTCTATATCTTTTAATACTTTGGGCCACATTTTTGGAATTTTATTATCTAAATACAAAACTGTTACAATATAATGGCAGTGCTAATAGTATAAATGACAAAACACGTATAAAAGTAATACTGAAGTTAGTTAACATATTTTTTGTAAACGACAAAGATGGAACATCCTAAAGCCTAAACTGACTACACAACTTAAACTTTACAACACATGTCACAGCTGTGCCTGGTAATTTTTAAGGGGGCTGGCAAGAGGAGCAATATAGGTCGGTTCCTATGTACGGAGACCAATAAAAAATATAGATGATTAGCTATTCGCTGGTGTACCATACAAAAGGGAATATTACCCAACCTACCTGCTTATGAATACTCCAAAATTAAATATCTCAATGTCTGCGTTTGGAAATTTCACAAGTATTTAGAAAATTATTTAAAGGCACGTTTTATACATTTTAAACTTAGCTATAAATATTAAATAACATACCGAAGATCATTTATCCTCATTTTTGTTAATTTGAGTATATTATAGGTAATTATATTAATAATAAGAGAACAACGGTATTACTTGCCATTATAAAATTTGTAAATTAGTATACATATTATATATTAATAATAATTCAATCAACTTAATGAGTTTTTTACTCGCATTTTTTATATTTAGCAATCATTGTCATCAAAAGCTTACTTACAATTCCTTCATAAGGAGTCTATTAAAAATTAAATTATTAAGCGTCCATCTTTAATATCAAAAAGTTTTAATTTCCTAAAAGTTCAATGACAGTACCGGCCGGTGTGAGTGGTGAGAGTGGTGGGAGTAGTGGGACGCGATATCCATTGACTCTGCGACGACTCACATGAATTATGAATTATATATTGTAATCATGTTTTTAGTTAAAATGATGATGAAGATGACAAAAAATATTATTCGCCATATTTAAATACCCACCATCAACACCATATAAGATGATTGTCTGATCAATAAGATAATTTGTTTAGTTTATTTGTTAATTTAATGTAAAAAATAAAGTAAAAATTAAATAATACAAGAGTTTAATACAAATAGAAAGGCTAAAGCCACACTTAAACTAATTTATCAAAATACTATTACAAAATAAAATGTTACATTCTAAAATATAATACAATAATATTAATAAATATAAAATATGCTACTAAATAAAGAAAAAACGAATATACTATACGAAAATTTCTATACTAATATAATAAAGTAGAATAGTTTGTGTTTATGTTTGAATGCGCTATATATTCACAGGAATATGTAAAAAAAAATTTAAAATTAAGAAAAAAAAACATTTATTATAATAGCCATATTTAGGAAGGCTATATGTTATCTACAATAAGACTACTAGCATATAATAAAGATTCATCGTATGAATCCGCTATAGGAAGTACCTCCTCGTACCTACCTACTGTGAACATTGCAAATACCCACTTGTTATTTAATATAACATCTAAATATAGCAAAAGTTACTAACTGATCGATGTCTATCGGTGGTAAATTATTAAAAAATAAAAAGAAATTTAGTTGAAAATTAGCTTTTATTAAAATATTATGGAATGATTTATGGTAATAGCATTCAAACAATTTCTAGATATTATCACAATTACCTTGCAACTCTTGATAAAGCGAGTGAGGTCGGAGTGGTATCAATTGTTAATTAGTATATAAGTTATAATTTCACAAACTATCTCGAATTGAAGTTATAAATTTAATATTGTTAATCTAATCAGTCTTACATTTTGGCACCTCGGACCATAACAGCGCACAGAAAGCTGAGACACTCGTTCATTAGGATATTGCACTAACTCATATCAAACGAATCGAACCCACAATCGTCGCGTTGCAGTCCTTGCAGCCACAATCATCATAAACGTACAGACACTCTACCGTTATTACCTCAAGATCTGCATCGTGCATAACGGTTGCAGGGTAGGAGGCTAGTTTAGTGGCGGAGCTCAACGCCGTCGAGCGACCTCGCCTGTGCCACTGAGCCTGTGTAGCTACTGTATATATGTATCAAGCGGGAGAGTGAGCAAGGCTGCCAATTGCCCAGTTCCTATTAAGAACAATAAATCCTAACATGTTCCATATCATGTAACATTACTACTATATTATAACCTATTACTATATATATATTACTATATACTATATATATTATAACCTATTACTATGTCTGTAATGTATGTTTAAAAATGGATTTAAGTCTAAAAATGCCAAAATTATAGGTTAATTTTTATTTGTTCTTTTTTATTTATTACTTGTATTTTTTTTATGTCTCAATGAAATTAAATATTAGTAAAAATATATTTTTACTTAAAGAACTCATAACATAAAGTGACATTTTATATTATGATTACAGGCAGTCAGTGAAGATCTAAGACTTACAGACAGTTTACATATTAATCTAGATAAGAATACATTAAAAATCACTGGTAAGAGTTTAGCATTTTTGTTACTTAGATCATTATCTGTAATAATTCAGTCTCCAAAACGGGAATCAAACTCACAACCATTATATTTACAATAAGAAATCATTCAAATTTTTAAAGAATTACCAGAGATTCTTAAAAGTGGATTTTATAGTAACTTTTTCGCTTTTAGTTATTTAAAAGTTATAGATATTTAATAGAAATTTTATTTTACACCACTGGCTATATCTAAAGCAATATATAATTAAGCTTCTTCTTGTGGAAAATATATTTTCTTTAGAAAGGCATCAGTATCACTGGAATGTAACTTAAATGTAAAGAATATATATATTTTTGATAATTTCCTATATATTATACTTATACTGAAAATAATTAAAATAAAATTAATATCTACTTGCAAATTTTAACAGAGGTATTTTTTATTACCCAAAATCCGATGGAATATGGTGGCATTGACACATGTTTGCCATATTTAATATGATGAGGCTGCAGATCCAATTGTGGAGATTCATAATACAATGGCCACCCATTCAAAAGTATCGTTTTAGTCCTCCTATTATTTGAAGGTGCACTTATAATGTACTCATCTATATCCAAATCATTGCCATGAAAAGCTGTTCCGTTCAAGAGAAACTTAATTTTGTCTAATTTTAAATTTATAGCAAAAATGGTGATGGCACTCGAGTCATTTGTGTATTGTTTGTTAGTACAATGTGCATAGATCCTTTGGTAGCGAGAGCATTTACAATTTATATGCAAAACTTTATTCCCAACAAGTTTTTTGTATAAGATGCTGACCCACCAGTCAGGTAAAGGTTCTAATTTGTCACTAATCAGGCTGTAGTTACTTCCATACAAGCTTTGCCTTATCACTGTTGTTATATTATACTTTGCACATAATCCAAGCTTATCCATCCAAAGTGGTGACCCAGCATAGGAGTTGGAGAGCCCGGGGGCTCCTCCTCCATAGGAACTACTAGTTTCACTTAGCCACATGGGTATATTATGGTATTTCTTTGTATGATTCAGCATTACTTCAATCTGCTCCTTCAGTAAGTCAAAAGTATCTGGATCCCAGAAATCATCAAGTTTTGCAGTTCTGCTGTTTAAGTAGTATTGGTGCCATGATCTAGCATTTATAAAATGTGAACCATTACCTAAAAACTCCACCATGTACTTGAGGCAATTAGGCTGATGTTGCTGTGGCCTGGTAGTTTCAGGGCCGACTAATAGAGATTTTTTAAATCCATGATGATTCAAGAGCTTACGTAGCCTTTTATAGTCATGGGCTAGGGATTGTGGGCTAATGGCTATGTTAAAAACATGTTGAAATGAATTTGGTTCATTGCCAAGCTGAAAATCAATATCAAAATTTCTCATTTTCGAATATTCTAAAATGTCAATAGCATTTTGGCTGTCCCATTCCTCCCCACTGCGTAGAAGGACATTGAAAGTAAACAACAACTTTAAATTTGTAGCTTTACAAAATTCATTTATTTCACTCCACTTTTTACCAGTCATTATAAAAAATGGTAAGAATTTATGAGCACACAGGTTCTGGACAGCTGAACATGTGCTATTTGATTTAGAATTTTCATGACACTGGTCGCATGAAGCTGAAAATTCATCTTCGGAGGTAAAAATCAACCGCTCAGACATGGTACCACCGAGGCGAAGCCGCGCTGGGGCCAACGCGGCTGTCAACTCTTTAAATTTGGTATCATTAAAATCAACGTCCTTGTAATTTTCTATTTCCGAGGTATCCAGCCCTACACTGAGAAAGTCGTCTGGCATCATTGGATGGTTTTTTTGGTGGATATTTATAGTAATATAGCATTTTTCTCCAATGTTATATTTAACGAACAGGCCCAAGAGAGCGATGTTGATGCAGAAAACTATAGCACATGTTAAAACTAACCGTCTGTTAGACAGCATCTTCAAGACCACAGAACACATTTACTCAAAGAATGTTCACTTCATACTAAAAAATGGGTGACAAAACGATGCTGCTGCCATCTCTTAGCATGCCCAACGAAACACAATTTGCGCGAAATTCAAAATTTGGCTTTAAATCGATCTTTATTCAAAAGCCAGAATTATTACTCTTTCAAAATAATTTGGAAGTATTATTATTTAAATTATGTAATAATACCTCCAAATGATTTTGAAAGAGTCTGAATAATTTATGGCACAATAATAAAAAAAATAATGCAGAAATAAAACTAATAAATACCTTACATTTTCTTTATTGCTTATAAACATTTGGTTTAATTATATTTTCACAAATAGTATTTCTGCAAAACAATTAAAATCTACTGCTAAAGATTACAATATTGCTACAAGACAAACTTGCCCTTATATGTTAGAAACAATAACAATTTTAACTTTTATAAGTTAAATAGATCATAATCTGCAAAAAAATTATAATTTATATATTTATTAACCTATAAGATTGTAGGCAGATGTACTTGATTGTTATGTTATCGAATTTGTTTTTTTTTGAACAATTACAGACAATGATAAAAATAATGAACTTAATACAGTGTTGGTCAAATTAAATCTAACATTAATATAAAATTACTTATTTTTAGTATATCTATTTTCCTTTTTAACAATTTCTGATAATCTGCAAATTGTTTATTTTTAACTAAACAAAATCTTTTTACTGTTATGTGGAAGACACTATTACACAACATATACATAAAATCAACATTTTCTTTAAGATGTTCCTCACATTGGGCAAGAAAACTAAAACTTACATCTTTTTCCAATTTGCAGATTGCAAGTTTTTTGAGGTTTAAAGAATATGATGTTTCGTATAAATTATTTTAGATTGTGGCACAGTTCTCAACACATAAAATCTTATAAAATTTTTCAGATACATAGTTTAACTTCTTTTGAAGTCCATAAAAGTGTACAATAATATATTTAAAACTGAATCACAAATCTTGCATTGGGGAGAGCTATGACAAATGTACAATTTTCAAAAAAGTCATACATTTTCTTCAAATGATTGAGTTAGAGATAAAAAACATACATTTTCTTCAAATGAAGAATTGTCAGTCATGTTGGTGTTCTGCCTTTCTTTCAATCTGCAGAATCACTATTTCAGCAGCTAAACAATTTACCCATATAAATCCTAAATTTGCAGTGACTGTCGCCTCCCCAGGTAGCAATCCTGAAAATAACAAGAGTTAATAAAGGTCAGGTTACAGAAACTAAAATCAACATATCATTGTTAGATGAATCTTCTTGATTAAGAAATTAAAAGAAAATTAAAGAAATTGTTTAAGATTAATGTAATTTTAGTTGTAACTATTAGTATTTTGTTAAATTTATCGTATTGTTTTAAAATTGTTAATTAATATTTAATATTTTATTTTTACATATATATCTATCTGTTTTAGGTTTCACTGTTATCATAAGATAGGCTATCTATTATGATAAGTTTTTATGTTAAATATATTGTCATTACAAGTGAACCAGTATCAATTAATAATATACTTGAATTACCATTTGAATACTTGTCAATACCGTTCTTTGCAATGGTCCAGGTATAACATTTGCAGGAAAATGTGATGTCCCTGGTTGTTCAGTGGAAAAATTTAAATCTTGGATTACCTGATTCTGAAAATAAAATATAATTGGATGAAAATACATTGCCAATGTATGATTACTAATATGTACATAAATAAAACAGTTTTTCTAAACAGTATTTTTTTTCAATAAAATTGACAAATGAAGCCCTATCAAAATGGTGGCAACATAACATTCTATGTTCACGTCCATGTCCATGGGCCTTCGGGGAAGCAAAACTTGGCCCAAGTTTCACAACTGAAAAAGTACAACATTTAACATATGACTTTATCTAGAGTAGTTAATACTTAATGATTACTTACCGGTGTGAATTGGAAATTTCAGGATCTTCACGAGGGGACATTTGAGGCATCTACTTTTCAAATTGTCTCCCATATTTTAGATCCAAATATTCAAACAAAGAGAACAACTGAACAACAATAGATATCTAAATATAAAATGCAACAGAAATGCTAAAAACAGGTTGCTTGTTTAAGTCGCAGTAGAATGTTCGCCATTTGCAAATGCTAATGCTACCATTGCCATATCAAAACATAATCCTACTACTGTACTTTAAATACCGGTTACATAAACTGTTTCTCATATCGAAAAACATTTTATCACGGTGCCTTGGATACATGAAATATTATAAAGAAAGTTATTTATTAAACAATAAGTAATTTAATCGTGAATTAAAATTAAATTCTTAAAAAAATACTCTTAGAAAAACTACTAATTAGTAGTTTTACATTAATATAGCAATACCACGGGACCCAACTTAGGTATGTCGCCCAAGCTCCTTAGGAAGTCGACCGGGCCTGTTCAAGACACGACTGCTGTGTCTCACAGAGGGGGGACTATGTCGGAAGAGTCATTAACACTGAATATTTACTGCACTAAAGACTGAAGGAACCTCCTTACAAGATGTTAATGTCACTGTCAGTGTCAGTCAGACTGACAGCGACGGCAACTGAGCCCACTGGTTGAGACGCAAAACTGGGACACTGGCAGATTATTTTGCGCCTGTCATCGCAAATCAGGTCATTAAAAAAAAGAGACATACGATAAAAGTATCGATACTTTGTGGTATCGAGTACATTGTCTTTCGATACCGATATATTTGTACTCGATACTTTGTATTCGATACTTTAATGAATTTCATTCATCAAGTACTTTTTAATAGACATAGTACTGAATAAATTACTTAACTAATCGCCCCTTCGTCTCATATTTATGATAGCAACACTCACTCACATGCACTTTTCCTTTGAAATCCTTTGTATGGGGATCGTAAATCGTAATTAGGAAATATTTTTAATCTTCTAAATCATCCTCCAATTACTACTTGATAAGAATTAAGTATAATAGTAATGGATATCGGCTTCGGTAGTATCTATTTATCTATGTATGTTTGTAACGGAACCTTTAAACGTTGTTTTTATTACATTTTATTATACTAGCAAGGACGACACGACAGTGCAAAGAAAATAAAAAAAAATATTTATTTACTTTTATAGATACTTTACGTTACTAGGTATAGATACTTTTGTGTCGATATTTTTATGAATACCATACTTATCTTTCAATACTACTCATGAGTACATTATCGAGTATCGATTCCGTATCCCTCCTCCCTACTCACTGGTCGTGGCCTGGTCTAGTTGACCCTTCGGTGACAATTTACTGCTGTAATGACGTTGACAGTATACTATTAGTATGTTTTGACTGTGGAAGGTGAACAGCATCGTCTCATTCATCCATCACTAAAAAAGTGCCTTTCAGAGCCATTTTGGTAATACCTATCCAATGAGTAATTATAAAAACGTGAAGTATACTAATCAGCTTCACGCTGCATCCCGCGCACTGCAGGGTAGGCAGAGGGAACCTAGTGTTAAATCTAGTATTAAATTAATAAAAAATATTTTTGTAAAATATCGTTATTTCTCTAAAATAATTCTGGCTCTATTTACGAAACACTGCTGTTCTCGGATGTAAAGTACTTCTGATCTTTGCTACTAGATGGCAGACCTAAGGAAGAATAATTAAAACTAATAATTACGTGTAAATTTATTTAATGTTATTCAATTATGCCTAAACTATAAATCAATTCAATAAATTTAAATGTCCCTTAAATGAATAATATTATATCTTTGTCTCAGTTGTTCCAAAAAAATTACTAAGCAGTTATAGTTAAGCTAACAGCAACATCAAGAGATGGCGGTGCTAATAGTAATCTTGAAAAAAAAGTGACTTAATTTTTTTCTTTCTTTCTCCTGTTAAAAATGAACTATAACATGTATTTGTTTCAATTAAATTACATTCAACAAAATAAAATTTTAACAATGTATTATGTACTAGCGCCCCGCTCGAGGCTCTCCTCTTGTAAATACATAATTATTAATTTACGAATCTGTATTACTTCCGCTAATAATAATATAATTTTAAAATCAATAAGTATATATATGTCATAAATTGAAAAGCAAAATTGTTGTCAATTAATTAAAACAATTATTTATAACAAATTTGTAAAATGGTATAACTTTTTTATTTAAGTATATTTGTTTTTTATTTAAGTATATACGATTGAAATACTTGCCAAAGTACATTAGTTAGAGTTCTATTGAATTGATTCAGCTGGTATATAGATACGAGTACCTACACACTAATAGATGGGGAGGAAGATGTCTACTCGGAATTTGCTCGAGTCCTAGAGACCTATTGGGTTGTGAAGCTTAGATGATAACAAGAAAAAAATGTCATATAAAACATATCTTTTGACTGGTGGGGTGAGCGGCTATAGATTTTCAAACATGTAAAAAAAACTGTTCCATGGACATACTCGAGCGCGTTAAATATTGATACCATTAATCTCCTACGTATTCTTAAACATGAAAATATGTTAATCTGATTGTTTTCATTATAGAGGTACGAACGTAAGAGGTAAAAATGACAAAAAAATAATGGAACAGATTTTCTAACAGATTTTCTAAGGGAATGTTAAGTGGACCTAAAAAAAAGCTCTTATATAATAATCTGACGATTTGGATGTTACCCAAGCTCGCTATAATTGTTGAAATATGCAAAAAAATCGATATTTTGAAATACTCAAGCGCGTCAGATTAAGATATATATCATCTTCATGCCCTAGACGTGACATCTCAAAATCAGACGATTATCTGAAGGGATTTGCTTAATCTGACAATTATGAATATTTTTTTAAACCATAAACAAAAAACAAACAAAGACAGAGGGAACCTAATAGACTGAGATCCCACCGATAGACTGAGATCCCACCCAATTGATATTTGCCGACTCCTGGTCATAAATCGTAAATAGCGTTTATTAGTCGGCGTTACTGTCGAATTTTCTTCGAATTAATCTTTGCTAACTTAGTTTTGTTTATTATAATTCTATTATATATATTTCTTTCCTATGCAAATTATTAAAAGTTGCGTGAGAAAAAAAAATTGCGGCAAGCGTTGTCAAATCAAACAAGTAGAGGTCGAAGAGAGAGAGAGAGAGAGACAGAGAGTTCATTGAAATGTATTTTTCAATATAATTAATTAAAAAAATATCCGCAATAATGGTCACCCTTCATTATATTAAGGAAACATGATGTATATGTATGTATATTAATAGCTTATAGTAGATCGATATTTGTAAACATTTATTTAATTAGATAATTTAGTTGTTTCAAAATGGTAATTTAAATTAATAAATAAATATTAGTATTTAGAAAATAGATTTTGCAAAGACTCAATATTATAGATTCATTATTTTACTTGAAAAATAAGGATGATTTCATCTTTAAATAGTTTTCTGCGTGTACTTAATATGATTAAAATCATCATTTAACAGGTGAACAATTAGAATAAACATTGATTTTAAGATTGACCTTCTATTATATAATATTTTACTTTAAAACATAAGGCAGACCGCGCATTTCATCGTCTATTCTCATAGTCAAACGGAACCGGAATAAAATATTTCAAACGCTGGCAACCCCTGTTTGCGGCAGGAATTTTCCAGGCAACCCTGTTTTATAGTGTTCAGAAAAAAATAAGCTTTAATTTGATATATAATTCATTAAAAAAACACATGAGTGCAAATTATTAACATTTAGTGACATGTTTAAACCAGGCAACCCTAGACTTGCGGCAGACTGAGAGCTGGCAACCCTTAATTTTCCAATTCCTTATGCGATTATCTTTCAAATGATGTGCGATTCATATAAAAAACGTATAACTGCAATTTTCTCCAAAAACGAGTTACGAAAAAATGTAATTAAAGGTGATTGCGGCAGGATTCTTCCAGGCAACCCAGGTGTAATCTGTTCTACTAATCGTGTATTATTCATTAATATAGGTTTAATTAAGAAAACTGGTATATGCAGGATTCAACGGTGGGATCTCAGTCTATAATATTAAGACTTACTCTACCTTAATCTGATGCGCTTGAGAATGTCAGACGGTCAATTTTTTTTTATTAATCTGATCCTTTATCCTAGACGCGCGGCCATACATATGGAGCTCATATTTGGTGGAAGTACGTAACCGAGTACAAGGAATCCCCAGTATCTTAATCTGCCGCGCTCGAGTAAATCGCGAAAGTTCCTTCCTCGCCGCCCCTACCATAAATAAAATGCTCATTTTATTTTTCTGTCATTTGACAACTATTAAAAATTGTAATAGAAAATTCTCAAATGTTTTCTGGGATCCGATTGTAAAAGCGTACACATCATCCCATGAAATGGTGGACTCGATGTAATCGAGTAACTAAATTTAAGCATATTAATAGATATGCAACTGTCAATATATTACTATCTTGAAATTTTTGCCTTAAGAAATCTTTATTGCCTATGTTATAGATAGCGCTCGCTTCTGCAAAACAAAGATTAATTTAAGACCAGCTTTATTATGCCACTACTACCACGAAGTAAAATGCTGTAGGATATAATATTATGAAAGAAATATACTTACTCTGTACAATGATAGCCCGTCGTTGCATTTGCCCGAAAAAATATAATAGCTAGTGCTTCCTTAGTGCGATGCACCATAAGATATTACAATATATTATGAGTTATGGTTTGTTCTAAAATGTTTTTGAGCTTTTCTAGACATAGCCTGGCGTTGGGTTTCACCACCTTTAAACATGAATGTCACTCATATCTCTGTTATAAACTTATAAAAATTTGCAAAATTATACATACATACATACGTACGTACATAGCTTCACGCTTTATTCTAGGTAGTCAGAGATAACCGAGCGCCGTACGCGGAGTTGTTAGTATGTTAATAATTTAGTTAATATATGTATATGCACTTAATGATAAAGGTTTTAAGGTATAAAATAAAAATACGGTATTCCCGATAATGTTACTTTATTCAACAATGGCGGAATTATTAAATGAATTACAATTACATATTATGCTGTATTTATGAGGAGAAAATTAATATTAAAAAAATAAATAAAAATCTATTGTTTTAACTCTACAAGGCTCAAATTTATTTCGTGCGTGAAAAATATATTCGTTGTAATTAGTTATCAGAACCCTATCTTCGAAAAAACAAACAAAAATAAAACTATATTTTAATGAAAAAATAACTTTTTATTTCAGTTCCACGTGTGGTACACTGAGCCTTAACAAGTACATATTGAATTGCTTAGAAAATAGTTGCCTATGTACTTTTATCAATTGTAACTTATTTAAATGAAGACACTATTACTTATATATGTTATTTTTTATATATTGCAAAATCATACTTATAATTAATATAATAAATCTGTTTATTGATGAAAAGACCTGAAACAATTATTAGATTTATTGAAACAAAGTTGTACGTGACATTTATAGCAATATATGTTTTTCCTTTGCATCCAGGATATTTGCACAGTTGTCTTTTTTGACCCCAAACAGGAAAATGCTTAAACCCATCAAGTCTGACATCACGAGGAGGTAGGACTGATGTATTTTGCTTCGGCCTTTTATTTTTAACCTCATCAGATAAACTTGGTCTACATTTCTTTTTGTTTATCGATAGCCCGTACATGCATACACTTTTACCTACTACAAATTTGAAGTTCTTCTGTTTCAGTGGCATTGGAATTGATAAGAGTTACATCAAGAAGATGATAAAATAGCCTCAAGTACCACTTTCTAGTCCTTATTTTTATTTTATATTTCCCTAGGAACGAATCTAGGAGGTCCACACCACCCATATGTTTTGATTCTTTGAGGGCAATCTACTTGTATATATATATTTTTGTTCCTTGCATTATCTTCTTGCAGTTTCTATTGGCTCGACGGACGATGATAAAACGACTGGTTTGTTATCATACAAACATTACCGTAAAATTCGTATTGAAGTATTGAAGGGGAGTTTCAAAGTCTATAATGGGTGATTCTAGATTTGTGTTTCCAGTAATACATTTACTGGAATAGGAGGTGAGTGAAAAGATGTTTTCTTCCAAATAAATTTTCTTTTTTTTTTCTTTGGCGACAATTACAGAACCAAGTATTCTAGATTCATGACCAATTGTGTTACTCATAATCAATGATCGTCAATGTTCAATGAGATTGTGTAACGGTACATGGAGTTGTACCTGATGCACTAGGCTGAGGGACTGATATTTCAGGCTGACTATTTTCAATATTCATAACCACCTCGTTGACGGGAGAACACTGATCTGCGGGGATGAGGAAGTTTCCACTTCGCTAAGTGGCTCTGATAGAAAGTTTTGGATAGACTATATCTTTTCGATGTCATCATAACTTTCTTTTGAAAGTGACGATGACATCAGAAAAATCTTGTCCGTCTTCACTACCAGAAGGAACGGCCAAGAAACCCCCAATATATCCGTCACGCAATCTTCCTCGCGCCATTATCTGCAAAAAATCACAGTATTTATAAGGAAAGTTATCGTAATTTACGTACTTAGTGTATGTGGAACACACATAAAAGTATGATTTACTAATAAGTTTACTTATTGGAATATAAAAAAACAACTTACCTCTGCAAAATATACACTTGATTATAACTCACAATATTTGTTTTCGAGGCACAACTGTCGAATAACTATTTTTTATTTTTTTTAATTCAAATTCAAATTCAAACAAATTTGACATTTCATATGCTATAACCAATACACGAATGGCATTTTTAGGTAAAGAGCCGGTCTATAACATTGCTGTAGCTTCTATCAAGATGTCAAGAGATGCCGCTACTTGTAGTTGTATAGCTGTAGGAACGATTAGGGTGGAAGTGCCTTGTAGGGTTAAACTATTAATGAACTAAAAACTAACTTTATATTGTAATTTGGAGCTAAAGCGATTGTTGCGCAGTGTGGCGCTGATAACGACTTACTTAAAATGATTCTTACTTATATATGTATTTTATATGTAAAAAACAATTGCTTTCGAAACCTTCCAATTTTTAGGATTTTAAACTTAAAACCAAAAAAAAAATAGTTTTACAAAATATAAATTAAATAAGCTATTAAAATGAAATATATTATATTTTTAGATATTTAAAGTAATGTAAAACAAAAAATATTTAAAATGTCAGTATTATAAAAACAAATTAAATTGTCTATGATACTTTAAAATAAACACATTAAGTACAAATATTTAAATGAAATTGAAGAAAGCCTGTCGAACCAATGCGAGTGTTGTTGCAACGGAACGTTACCTAACATTATTACATTTTATAAGTAGATTTATGAGTAATAAGCACAAATAAAATTTGAGACACTCGCTGAGTCATTACCGTCTCTTCTACTCGGACTCAAATGTGGAGTAAGTGCGGTATCACTTTGCTATTTATATTACTATAATTAATTTAGAGTTCATCGTGCTTTGGTCCAGAGAACTCCTCGTGGCTGATGAAGCCGTTCTTGTCCTTATCCTCGTGCTGGAAGATCTCCTCAACCAGCTTATCGTGACTCTCCAGCATCTGCTTGATGTCCTCGCTCATCTCAGCGCCGTCGGATGGCACCATTTGCTTCTTGAGGTATTCACTCACCTAGCATTGGTCAAATAATTAATAATAATTAAAACGAGAAAACAAATGAAATTGTTCAAATTATCATAAAGAAATAACCAAATAAAAAACAATAATAATAATTTATATACAATTATGTTTATATTGATAAGTTCCAGAACTCTGTTCTATAGATGAAGATGATATATTCAATGGCAAGATGTAGCTATAAAAGCAATAGGCAATCTACCGTATAAATCACAGATATTCTACGAGTATGAATCGACTTCAGGCATTGCGACGAAGATCAGGAGATAATCATAATTCAATTGTAAAAAAAGTAATTAATAAAAAGTTGACATTCTGGTATAATATACATTCAATTCAGGCCTATACAAGAAGCGTCAGTCAAAAGATCATTCTCAAGAACGTCTGAGAAGTTCCGACACCGAACTACGAGTAGTTTAGGGGAGCCAAATCTTAATTCATCATAGACTGACCTCCTCCCGCGACAGTTCCCTATCGCCGTCGGAGTCCAGCGCCAGGAAGGCTAACTCAATACTCACTTCTTCTCTGGACAGCATATTGTCCTTGTCAGAATCGATCTCTTTGAAGACATTGGTGGACGGAGGGGAGTCACCAATGTTGATAAGTTCGACGTCGAATAAGAGAATGGCCTTAGGGGGGATCACGTTACCAGCTCCACGTTCGCCGTAACCGAGGGATGGCGGGATCACCAGCTTGCGTTTCTCTCCTGGAAAGTTCAACGGACATTTAATTTCATAACTTGTCAAAGAGAATTATACTCGTAGTGCTTATATTCTAAACCATTGCATTTTGCAGGATACGTAGAGATGCCTTAATGATGATCTTTTGTTGCCACGCAGAAAGAAGTATTGCAGATTTACATCCATTTGCGGTATTTGTCAAATTGGATCAAGGAAACGAAATATATTATAAATATAAGACGAGTGAAGTTTAGCACAATAGTCTAAAATATTCTTCTTATTTACAATTATGATACAACGTTGTATCATTTGTTCTGTGTAGACAATATAACGCACGTAACGCACGAGGTAAATCATTTAAAATCAAAGGTTTTTGTTCAAATGTCCCATTTTTATTATTATTAAAAAAATAAGAATAATTTTTCCTTTTAAAATCGAAAATAAGAGAGTAGAGAAAGAGCGTGAGCACATATAAAAAAAATTTGAGAGTTTGTTGACAACTTTTATGAAATACCTAAAACGTTATTTAAAACATAATAGGCGCGATGATCTCGAAAATCAGCATTGAACTGACTATCTCAGACTTAAACAGATGGCGAATTTTAAAAACAACTGGATTCCTGATCTTAAAATAAATTTGAACACATATGGGGACTGTTGGTAGTTTTGCTAGCCATTTGAAGATATTAATTATTTTTCGAGACACTGAATCTTAGTTAGTAGTATTGGGTACACGCTTTGAAAGACCGATCAAGAGATTCTCTCGGCGGCAGCTGCCGCTGCGGCTGTCACTGGTCCTCTCTCCGAAAGATGTATGCAAAGAACGTGGATACCACATTGTTTTTATTTTATATATGTTCTTTATTTTCATTTATTTCTAACAAAAATGATTTCAAAGTGAAGTTTCTAACAGAAGGAAATACACACACTTTTCTTTTGTGCACACTACAGCTTCTTGTGACCGGAGTGAAATGTTTGATTTATTCCAACAGCAGTTATGTTGTAGGAGTTAGTTCGTGCATGTGGAATTTAACTAGACGTCGCTCTGTCGGCGCGGCGAGGGCGGCGAGGGCGGCGCGCGACGAGGAACTTGTTGCAGAGAATGCGTCGTTACAACTTATAATTACCCGGCTCTGTCTATGTGGGTGTACTATTTGATTTAGGAAACACCGTACCTACCGCAGTTAGACGTCATCACGCCACTTTTGGATTTGATCTTTGTCTCTATCTTGTCTATTTTTCCGCAACATCCTTACATGACCACTATAGAATGCCTCAACATTAGATTAAGTCTGTCTATATATGTATACGGCTTAGCCGTTACAGGAAGCTGCTTAAGAAATACGGTCGTCAAACTCCTTACTACAGATTATTTCAAACAAGTTCTCTCTGGCTACTTTGCGGGATACGGAGTAAAGCTATTTATTTTTCTTATAAATTTTCTTGGTACTTACCAACGCACATGTCCAATAGACCTTGATCCCATCCTTTAATAACTTGTCCAACGCCGATTTGGAAGGTGAAGGGTTGGTCGCGATCTAAGCTGTAACGAATAGAGGATTTCAATTAGTCTTTTTATATATTATGTAGGTAACTCTCTTATTGGATGATTCGTTAGTTACTAGCAATATACATATATATTATTTAGTATTTTATGTATCAAATAGCCTAAGAACAACAAATATTTGGGGCGCATCCAACGACCCGTCGCGGTCGCAGAGAACGTACTCGCACAATATTGTTTGTATTTTGTAGACCCTTCACGTTTTTCTTTTATCGTAGTTTAATAAAACATGTTTTAATTCTTTTGTCTATTAAGAAAATGAAGAACTTAATTATGCTTCACAAGATTCTTTCAAACTCCATTTATACAAGAAAACCATTTTGTGTAGATAATACACAATACAAATGCACGGATTCGAACCCAAGGCTACGTTTCTCTCACATTTAATACTCTCATATTAGACAGCTCTCCACCTCTAAGTTAGTGTTCAAACACTCTTTCTGAGTCTCACATCAGCGTGCATATTGCATACGCCGGTGCGTTAAGACTAAGCGTCTTCAACTCTATGAACATCAGACTGACAAGACTGTTTGCCTTATTCAATACACTCAGATACTATCGGTATCTCAATTGTATGTGTGACCTAAATGTTGTTTTGGGCGTTTTGGTGTGTTTGTGAAGTATCTCGATGACTGTGGGTTCAAAGTCAAACTCCGTTGTAAATGTTTATACTCGTAGAGTATACACGGCGATTCTCACTTTGGTGAAAATAATCTCTCTACATGCAATATGAAGAAATTAGGCTATGCGTAGGGTACGGAGTTTATTGTGTTAACTCTAGGTTCCCAATGTCGGCCCTGTCTTATAGCAGTGGGATACAGCGTGAAGCTAAATAAGGTAAGAAAAATTGTTTTCCCACTCAAGCTGGTTGATGTTTTTAATTAGTGTTGCCCAAATGCAAGAACAAGACGAGACTTAGCCAGTCTTGGTCTTGGTCTTGCGCCAATACACCTGGTCTTGGTCTTGGTCTTGGTCTTGCAGCAAGAGTCTTGCAAGTCTTGCAATTACCTATTAGTCTATTACTATTTATTAAAGTTTACTTTAAATCTTAAAAAACGTATTAGAATTGGAACATTGTGAGCTTGAATTAACATAGCCATAGTAAAGATCAAGCAGATTAATAAATAACTGAAGATTTGATAAGAAATTCGAAAAATCAACTGACCTATATGTCGTTTTCCATGGAAGTAACTGTTTCTTAATAAACATTTATGATTTATAAGCTTACATTTGCTAAAACATGTAAAAAAACAAATTAATTACAATAACTTGACTGTATTTTAAAGAACAATACTTATCTGTCTAGAAAGAGATTGAACCCTCAACTTATAAGAAATTTAATAAAAGATTTGTACGATTTATCATTTATTTGAACAAAAAATAAAATACAACACTAATCAACAGCTTTATCATTAGGTTATGATACTTTATATCAATTTTTTTGACCAACTATTAATACAAAGTAACCATCTGGCTGACTCATCATTTAACCTATTTCTATGTTTTCTAATTACTAATGATGCTTTAGAAAATAACCTCTCAGCAGGTACTGAAGTTGCAGGTATTGAGAGAAAATCACGGGCCATTTTCGATAAAATCGGATACTCTGTCTCATGCGTCCTCCACCAATCTAAAATGTCTTCCGAGCTGGCAGTTCTTGGTTTTCTCAGGTACTCCTCCAACTCGTCTATCACTAAGCCTTGAAGACAAGATCCAGATGACGTCGAGGGACATTCATAGAGTTTATCAAAGTCTATTACGTCTTCATCTTCATCACATACTTTATTTTCTTTTTCTGGTAATTCCAGAGATTTGTTCAGTGAGTGTAGACTTTTATATTCTTCATAAAGTTCATTGAACTTGCGCAGACTTTCTGTTTTAAGTTGCTTCCCCCACATTGTCAGGTCAAAAGTCTGAGCCTTATGCCTTGGGTCTAAAATTAAAGAAGTACAATAAATCCAGTTGCTCTTCTTGTAATGTTTAAGCATTTTGTCTCGAGCTGCTTGGAAAGCTAGAATGAGCCTTTCATCCACTTCAGATCGATTAGGTTTCTCATCTAACTGTTTTACCATAGATTCAATTTTATCTAGCAAGAGATTGAATGATACAATGACTAGCGGTAATGTAACATATTTGTCTCCACCAAGTTTTGTACTTAAAAGTTTAAAGTTTATTAGAAATTTATGTAATTTTTCGAGTACCTGCCATTCATTAGCTGTGATTTGAAAATCATTTAATTCGGTGACAGAACTGCACAATATGTCAATGCCCGCTCTCACTTTTAAACCAAATCCAATCATATCATGTGTGGAATTCCATCTCGTTGGACAGTCAAGAATGGCATTTAGATTTGATGGCACGCCAGCTGCTTCACAAGCAGACTGAAACTTCTTCTTCACTATCTCACTTCTTTTTATTTTACTGGAAATACTGCGTAACTTTGTTACAGATGTACGCGAGTCAGCAATATTTGGTGCAGATTCTTCATCTTCCTCATCCTCAGTTTCGTCTGCATAGTCTTCGTACTGCTGATCTTGCGCGTTAGTGTCAGACTCATAGTGTAATGCTAAGGTCTTTAATAAATCTTGTACACCAAGGTTTAAAATGTGAGCAAAGCACCGGAAATGTTGATTGTCTGAATCAAAGTGTGGCGGCAGCTGTTTGCCCAGTTCATACATAAATTTGGTATTTGCAGTTGCGTTGTCGACCGTGATACCTTGTATTTTATCAATTATGCCATATTCCAATAAACATTCATGGAAAATCGTTGCAATATCTTCCCCAGTATGTCGACCGCGTGATGGTATAAAATCAAGAACTACAGATTGATACTTCCATTCGTTGTCTATATAATGAATAGTAACCCCGTAGTAACTCCTACCAGCAATTGACGTCCACCCATCAATGGTAAAAGACATTTTAGATGATAATTGTTGAAGTCGTTCCTTGAGATTCAATTGGAGCTCTTCAAATCGCTCTTTGACTTTCCTTCTAAGTGTAGACCTTTTAGGAAACACCATATTAGGGCAAATACGTCGAAAATATACTTGTGTAGCTTCGTCATCGAAAAATGAGAAGGGAAGATATTTTTTCACCACCCAATCAACTGTAGCTGTCGTGATGTTGTCACTGCTGTTTTCCGACTGAACCAAAACAATAAATCTTGTGTTATTATTTAAAACATACTAGGTTTGAGCGTATAAGAGGAGGAGGTTTGTTGTTGTTAAATCGAGAAAATCGTTAAATTGATATTTGTTATATTAAGGTTGCACTGTACTGTAATTTACCAAAATAAAGTACTTAGTTGTTACTGGCCGATTAAATGAAAATATGGGTGTTTATAAAAAATATTTAAGACGATAATTACATACTTAATATGTCGCACCCCTAGATGAAAACACCACTAACTCAAAAATACTTACGTAAGTTAATGGCGTTTTTGAAAGTATCGCATGAATAGCTACGCAGAGTTATAATTCTTTTAACTGTTAAAAAAATATTCTTACCTGTCCACTTCTTCCAGCGGTTACTAAAAAGCTTGTGATATCTCCACTTAATTTTGGTTTAACAGGAAGAAATATTTCTGATTCCTTTTTGTGGAAAGATATTAGATGTTTCCTTAAGCCTGAAGTGTTTCTGTTTTTCATTTTTATTTCAATCTTTTTATGTTGGCACAATTTACAGAAGGCAGTTTGGGATGCATGAATTATTTCGAAAAACTCCTCAAATTTGCTTTTGGGTCTTTTAGATCTGTGACTCAAACTCTCGTTACTCGGACTAGAATAATTTGAATCTTCGTCACTCATATTAAATTGTACACGTGATACGTTTTTAGAAAACAACGAGAATTAGTAAAAACAATTATTAAGTTAGACTCGAAGCACAGCTCAATTGGAAATGACTGGAATTAAAATAATTCCTTTATTTATTAGTACGTTTCCTTGCTTTCTACCGCGCCTGTAGGTACTCTTAAAATTCGAAATTATTTTGCATGAGTATACCTACGCCTACGCCCTATGGCGGCAATCAAATAGTGTCAAATGTTATGATTTCGGCGTGGCGGCAACGATTGTTTTAGATTTCAAAAGAAGCCGCCGGCGCGTGTATCATAACCATGTACTTCCGAAAAGCGGCAAATTTCTTTGAGAAGTAAGTACAAAACCTTTGATGCCGCGTTATCAAAGTGCCGATGGTTAAAACATAACTATGCATGCACTCAGTTTGATTTTAATAGATAGGTCCAGTTTTTCATATTCTTTGCTACAGTTTTTTGCGTCTCATAGAATTCCTAAGCGTACCTACCTATACACCGAACTGTTACACCTAACTACTCAGTGCAATAGCGCTAAGTCCTAGCTGCAAGACGCAAGAGCCTTGCAGGCTATGTCTTGTTCTTGCTCAAATCTTGCACGGTCAGTCTTGGTCTTGGTCTTGCTAAAAATACGCGGTCTTGTTCTTGGTCTTGTTCTTGCGTTTTTGCAAGACCAAGACCAAGACTGCAAGACCAAGACTGAATTTGGGCAACACTATTTTTAATGGAAGAACGAAGTGCCCTAACACTTCGCTCGTGCTAAAGTTCATATTTAGTATATGGTTATTTCTGTGGTTTGGTTTTATGAAGTTTACATCAGATATGTATTTTACTCCACTTCCACCACACACACTTTGTTACTCTCCTCCCGCGGAGAGCATTGTTGGCAGAGCTACTAGAAACTAACGTTAAAGTTGCCCCCCCCCCCCCCCCATCAATTAGATCAATTCAGTTTTTTCTTCCTAAGTTAAACAAACATTAGAATATATATATATAGTATATTTTAAGAATCGTAATACAAATGGCTCCCAAGGAAAGCAGATTTAAATCAGCTTTTCTATTTTTTTTAAATGACATTCGTCGACCACTACTGCAAGGTACAAGGTATATATATTATAAAAGTCATTCCATTTTCCAAGAGATCAATATCCTGCTGCGTATTCCATTGGAACCTTTTAGTTCTATATTTTAATTTCAATTTATTATAATAAACAACATTGTGGTGCATATTGATGCGACGGCAGAGAAGGCAGAGAGAACTTAGTGTCCGGACGCTCCGTTCTTTGCTTTTCATGAGTAGTGTGACTATGTATAGGCAGGTATCCATATTGTTTACCCGCCATTCACAAACAATCAAATATTGCGCATTGTTTATTGAATCTACAATAAATAACTCCATTGTCTCGGCTTGACGGGTGATCTAATAAAACAAATACAAGTAGCAATTTGATAACGACGCGTTCGCCGAGAGCGTAAGTGCAGGTTGAAATCCAATTCCAGAGGAATTTTATGGAGACATCGCTTACAGCCAGACCCATCTAGAGGTCCCACCCAAAAGATAACAAAAAAATAAAGCAATAAAGTTATATACGTAGTATCAACGTTATTATAATTCAATGTAAATTATCCATACATTTAGGCAGGCATCAGATAATTCGCATGAAACGCTATTACGGCCGGCCTTTGTTCAGTTCAGCTCGTATAGTAGCGTAGACTATTGTGTACTAGGTATAGTATACAAATTTAAACATACTTAATTCCAGTTAACATTAGACGGACGAATGGTTTAATGCAAATTAATACCTAATATGCTTTTTGGTTCAAATTGTGAGTTAATTTTGTATGTGTGAGTTAATTTTGTTTTAGTTAATATATATATATATATTTACACATACATAATATACGTCTAAAACGGACAGACAAGCAGCAGATACAACTTGTAGACTTAGAAAGTTTAAATTTTACTTGTGCATAGGTTAAATGTAGGGTATATAAATTAGGGTATATAATAGATAAATTAGAATATTAAAGATGTAGGGTAGGACTAGTATTCAACCAAATACTACCAAATTATAAGAAACAAAAAGGATTTCTAGTTATTTTCAACCGGAAAGGTTACTTAACGACTGTTTATTATGAACGTTTCTATCGCCTTCAGTTTTTGTAGGTATTCAGAACATGTCTTCCGGTCCTGTGTAAATACATCCAGCGGCGGTTACATCATTTTGTTCGATATATTTAGCTGCCACCGGCTTAAAAAACAATGGATCTTGTCGATTGTTTCTGAAGTCAGTTAATAAGTATACAAATATTAAGTTAATATTATTATTTTAATTCAAAATGATTGCGTTGTTGTTTGAAAGACTGTATCACGTACGCATTAATTGTAATTAAAACAATAATTATAATTAACAATAAGAAGGACAATGCTGTCAACTGAGCGACTTGCTGTCTTGTTAGCAGTTACCTGAGCAAGACAATTGAGAGCTTTGTAGGTTCGGATAATTGAAGCTTTTGTCTGGGGCTCGTACTGATCATTAAATATTATACATACTTAACGCTACCGTCGTGGGGTGGATTCACTCGGGGGAATCTCTGGTAACAAGGCAGTGCGCCGCGTTGAGTTTCGCCACTCAACAGCCAGTTAAATGGCGAAACTCAACGCCGCGCTTTGTGAATCGAACCTACAACCATCGCGCTTACAGTCACACCCTGCTCTGCTGCGAAGGATGAATCTTTAAAATTATATTTTATTCAACTCGAGGAGTTATTTGTTGAAAGCCATTTGATACTTAATCTAGGTAAGAGTTTCTGAGAGGAGAGCACTATACATTTTTTAGTTTCAATAAATATATTGTGAGGCGCGACACCGCTGTGACGCTGAATAACTTCTTTTGCGCTGTAATGTAAGTAACACACACCCAAAACCCTTTGTCTCGGAATACCACGAATTCAGAATAGTTGCAGGTTCCTTCAATCAACGAAAGAAGAGAGTGGAGTGTTTTACCACCAGGTTCTCCTGTCAACTATGTTTATTCCCTATTCAGTATTCTATGCATTTACACAATACAACTATATATAAAGTATGTGTACGTGCTTGCCGCCTGCGGCAGGTCGGCGTGAAAGCGAGGTCAAGAAAGTGAATTGAAAGTCGTCACGAACTCACGAGTGGAAAGTGAGATTGTGTTTGCGAGTGTGTGGGAGCACCACCACCACCACCATCACCACCTGACACTATATTTCTTACAACAGGCGAATACAGAAGAATTAAGAGACCCTTAGCAAGTTCTCTTTACCAACAAAAACTCACTGCTTCGGTCACCTTACAAGCACGATACAGGTGTAAGTAGTGCTAAGACTTCTAGGTTACTCAAAAACTTATAATTCATTTGTCTCATGTCTCATTCATCACGAGCCCACCACTGTCCCATTGATTGTGACTAGACTCACCTGAGCCACAATGGCTAAGTTGGTAGCTGCAGGCTTAGTCGAGACTAGTCGGAGTGAACGAGGGACGGTATATGCTAATCTTCTTTATTATAGCTCACAATGTCATTTGGCCCACTTTTATCTATCTTTAAACATACAAAACTCGATTGAGAGCTAGCACAGACACACATACCACTAGCACTTAATAATTCATATGTATGTCCGTAGACAAAGTAACCGCTGCACTATCAAACAACGCTATGCACTTAGCTGACTGACTCGCAGGGTCGCAGGTTACCTGCAAAAACATATGCAATTATAGTTGTCGAAGACCGGAGCTACATGGGCTGCCATTGAAGGACGACCCCGCGCTACACCGGATGCTATGAACCACTCTAATTGCATAGAGTGGTTAATAGAACAATTATAATATAACACGTAAGTAAATAGGTAACCCCGCGGCCCAGTAGGACGGTGTGCAATGTCCGACTCTGACTTCCCTGCTATGTGGGAAATATAGGCGGAAAATGAAAAATGTACGAGTACGTCGGCAGTTTAGTGTGGTTCAGCCAGTAACAGGATTACGGGAGGGTCCACAAAGACTTTCAAAGATGCTCAATAAATTTTGGAGACAGAGAACATGCGGTAACTTTATTATTATGTATTGAAGTTTTCAAACTGCATTTTAAAATAAATTCTGGAGATTTACACCATGCCTGCGCAGTTGTGAAGCGTTTGACTGTATGGGATCGTAACAGGTTCAAGTGAACCTTATCATTGATAGTGATTGAGTTACAATAAATTAATGAAAAGTAGAGAACGGTGAGTTTTAACACTTAGTTATTTCTGCCTGCCCTATATGATAGATGCATTCAAATATCAGACCAAAAATGTAATATTACGTAGCTTTTCATTTACTCCCTTAATACCTGAGTAGTTGAATTTCGTAAGACCTTCCAACACCTTCTGAGAATACTCACACCGCTCGTACCTGTGTTGCGTGAGTTGTCAGTCAGTCGGTCGCGTCAGTTCACACAAGATAGCCAACTTTCACAATTCTGCCAATATTGAGAACATACTCGTATCTAATTTGAAACAACAGACACAGTACGAGTACACCAAGCTTAATCAACATTAGCCACTGCATTAAGCGTTCTTTCTACTTGGTAGTTTATATTTGAAGCAGCCCGTGGTTCCTCGCGTTCCTCGCGTTCGTCACGTAGCCGAGGGGGGCGATGCATCTTCTGTTTTAATACATCATTTGCTCGGAGATGCGAGTGAGAGCGACGGACGAGTCCGCGATCAAATTTAATATTTATTGGAAGAGGGCGGCCATCAATCAACTGGACCGGACTGGACTGGGATCTCGAGTCGAACACGCCTAGGTACGATTGCACAGGTTTGACTCTAGTCTGACTAAAACAGAATATATTATGAACATTTTTGGATTTCTTTTGAAATTTTAGAGAAACATAATATTGCAATTCGTCTGACTAGTCCGATGGAGCTATATATGATACTAGAAATTACGCGCGTTTAACTAACTCTTCAGCCTTTTAATAGATTTCAATGTCAAATCTAAGATAAAGTAACGAATTAACCATTTAATCAAGAATTAGCTTTCGTTTTACAAAGGTGCAATTTTGTGGATGTTGAACGTGAGCGCCAATGCACTAAAATTGATTTATTTGAATTTATTGAATTTAAAATTGATTTATTGAAGCGAATAGAGACAATATATTATTATATTAAGACACTCCTTTTTCGCGTTGTCTCTTTACATACAAGCAATATTAAGGTAAGCTTGTCCCAGAACTAGACATGAAACTTATATAAATGTAAATTCAATAACAACAGTAACGGTAGGCGACGAAGATCTCAGCCCAATGTCTCATAACCCACAAAAAGGAGTTGTGAGCTATAAATATTAAAGTTGGCGTGTCTTGGCTTGCATCTGCTACCGCTAACCGTCCGTTTAAAAATTCAACAATGGGTTATCGCGGCCCCCGTTGTACAGTGGAGATACACTTTTGAAATTCATTCCTTACGAGTTTTGCTCTTGAAAAGTAATTATTATGTTTATTAATACTAGTTAAGTTAGTTAAGGTCGGTTGAAGTGTCTGACGAATGATTGCTCGGGACGGCGACGACGACGGTAGCTTCGTAGGTTCATGTCCCCGTACGGAATCCCATATTGTTCTATTATATTTACCGCTGATCCACAAAGTATTTAATCCAGGCAAGGCAGGCAGACAAGCCGATACATATTCAATACATGTTGCAGCCGCTTGCTCCGTCCGGAGCAACTTGGGCACGAAGTAACAGATAATTACAAACTTATATCTATAGTTCGGTACTGGTACGCAAAGGTCGGTGGGCGTGTTCGACTCGCGCTTGGCTGTTTTTTTCTTAATTACACTTATATAAACATTTTATAGTGCGACCGGGCCGCTCGTATAAAATATATTCGCGGTTAGATAAATGCAAGTTTGAGTGCCATCGTCTTATACGCTTTACTTTTAACCCTAGAGGGATCTCCTCTCAATCTATGTGTACAGAACTTCTCGATTTCGTCAAAATGTGAAGAACGGAAAGATTTCTCACTGCATGCCAATTTTCGGTTTAATCATTATCCGTTTATCTGTTTATTGCGAATATATTATTTGGTGCAATCGGTACATTTTATATTCATGGTTATAGCGGGGAGAGGTCGCTCAGTGAGGAGCCTCTGATTGCCCTCTGTACCAGAGTGTACCTTCCGTTATCAAGTTGAAGTCCAGTTATGAAGAACCCTTAATATCTCTAATAAAGTATAACAGAAGAGACAACACCAAAATGTGTGTTGGTTGCATCACATCTGGCGGGTGAAGACCCCCCCCCATCTTCCCCCCAAGTAAATAATATATAAGGCAGACTTCGACACATCTCAAAATATAAACTCGTTTCTTCGAGCATTTCATTCCAGTAACCTCAAGAGCTTCTTTATTTAGTATTGGCATGGGTCTAGCTTGCCGTGGTGGTCTTGAGTTCAAGTCGAAGTATATTTGAATTTATGTCTACTAATTTGAAATACTTTGAAGTCCGCTTTAAAGTATTTCGTTTGGTTGAACGCTCTAATCTAAATAACTACTGGAACTAATTGAAAAAATAAGGAGCGTTGTCCTAAATATATGGTATTATCTTGAGCTTGATACCCCCACGCTAGTAGCTGAGCGATCTGAGCACCATTATGTCAGAGACGAGCGTCTGCCAAGACGCTCGTTGGCAGTGAGGGATCACCAGAGACTCTACCAAACTCCGATGGATATCGGCCAGAGTAATGTGTTTTTATTGTTAATGACTAAAGCAAAGTTCCGTAGTATAAAACATTCGTTCGACACACACCCAACCTAAAATACACAAAAACTTTACGAGTATATATTTGGACACGAGATTGTTTAAAGCTGGCTAGTGTCCGGTCACTTCTCATAACTCATCTAATAATATTAAAGAAGTGAAAATGTGTGGGAACATTTGTATGATACGAGTGACACTAAAAATAAGAAGTAACATGCTTAACTGCCACTGAAATGAGAGGTCCAGATCTGAGGACCTGGCGGGTACATAAGAGAGTTAATCAGCGGGATGATACCTTTGAAATAGACTGAGGCGACCCCCACTCAAGTGGCCCTCTACCTACCCTGCTGTATGCAGGATACAGCGGGAAGCTGATTTATTTTATTTATTTATTTAGGACGCTTCAACTACATGATTATTCATTTGATTAACAGAATTGACTAACGATTATAATGACTTCTTATATGATTTTTTACATTACCGTACTTTCTATAAGGAATGCTAATACTTGATATTTATAATCATATACTCGTACATTGAGGATTGATACGTAAAGCTAATTATTTATTATACTGTTAGCGAACTCGTGTAAAAGAGGGTACAAATAAGTGAAAAAGACTATAAAATAATTGTGTTAATCGGGGGATGCAAGAGCGTCCATCAAAGATAGTACTTATTCTTCAGGGGCGAGGCGAAGTCTTCAATAATATACCTTTCATTATAAAATAGACCTCGACATAGGTACTCCTAGCTTACGTTATTTTAAATTATTAGAATAACGTAAGCTAGGAGTCAGAATAATAATCTCATTTCATTTTACACTGACCACGCAGAACAACTATTCCGAAGCCATTATATTCGTCATGGCTCGCTACCTTGGACTATAATAACACTGAAAATATTTTATCACATGTACAATAGTACTTATTATTATCAATTTTAGTAATACCTACAAAATCTTATCTTATATCTCTTAAGGTGTAGCTGGGGTGGTTCCATATGACGTGCTCCAAATCCTCATCCATCCATACCTATATTATAAATTCGAAAGTAACTCTGTCTGTCTGTCTGTCTTTTACGCAATCAGGGCCAAACCGCTAATTTAATTGTGATAAAATACTCATATAGAGATACTTGAGGGTCTCGGGATGAACATAGGATACTTTTTTTTTCCTCATATTTGTAATATTTTCGATATATACCAATATATTAAAATAATTAATTTGACATGCAATTTATTCCGCCATGTTAATAACAATGGTCGCTACGCGTTGCTAAGCAACGGCTTGCAAAGTTTGTTGTTTTAAGAAAACGTCACCCAAAGTGAGTTTGCTTAATGCAGACATGGCGCGCGCCGATATAGATTTGTATACATTAACAAAAATTAGATGATTTCTATAATTTGATATTCATCCTTATGAAAATAAATATAATAGTCACTTTTAGCATTTCATCTAGATGGAAATTATAGTTTACTGTATAACAATTTAATAAATAATTAAGGAAATGTCAGTGATTCGGAATGACCTAGCCTACGAGTGGTAGGTATAGTATGACCGACGCGAACGGGCAGATGACTTTGTTGATTTTGTATTTTTTTATATATTTTCGAATTACTGTTGATTTTTATTTAATTACTTGCTTCTTATTACTCCTAATACTTATTAATTTATCTCAGTTCGGTTATCTATACCGATGTTATACACTTTAAATATCGTAATTTTAATCATTTGGGATTTTATTTAATATTGTTCGGAAAACTTTATAATTATTTAATATAGAAAAATGTTTAGTACGCTCGCACGGCAAATTTAGGTACTTTTTATAATGTTAAGAATTTCCTTTAGTTACTTTTACTTCTTTTGTTTGTTCATTTCGGTTACTCAGACATTTTTTCTAATAATAAATCTCCACTTATTATTATTTTTTAACTTATTTTAATTATTTAGGCTTATATTTTCGCGGGCGTAGCCGCGTCCGGGCCCACTAGTTTTTATTATATGGACAGAAAGTGCTTGTTATATTAATCAACTTTTACTAAGACGCTATATTTATATCTCTTAGAGATTGGGCTGCTAAGGTTCCACGTCCGGTACTCCAGATCTTCATTTTAGTTATATGGGTGGAAATTGTTGGTCATGTTGTTAAATTTTCCTCAAGCAGCATATTTATATCTCTTACAGTTTAGACAGGATGTTTAGGTTCCACATAAGGTATCCAGATTTTTAAAATAAACTATAGCCTAGATGTTGCCTAGACTTAATAGCTACACAACAAAATAGTTTCATTCAAATCCGTCAAGTAGTTCCGGAGATTAGCGTGTACAAGCAGACATTTTTTTGTGGATGAACTCCATTACTGTTCCTAAACCCCCCTCAATTATTATTTTGTAAATATATTCAATGTACAGACGCGCGATTTTCACTTCTTTATTATATATATAGATATAGATAAACGTTTAACACACAAACATTTACCCATTTTTTTTTATTCTGATGATCCGGGAGAACAGAAGGACACAGAATCTAGAACATTCTCAGACATTTTCTGTTCAAACGTTCTATACGTTGTAAAACCGTACACATTGTCCCTTAAAGAATTACGGACTAGATGCAAGTACCGCGCTAAGTTCAAGCCTGTCGATATTAACCGCCGATAGCCACTCCGCCACTTCCACCCCCACTTTCGATGTCACATACAAAACGACGCACTTATTAAGAGAGTTGCTTCCCATAGGTGCATAAGTGCTTGAAATTGAAAGTAAACCACTTTCTCCAAACCTTATAGGCGAGAGTTATTTCCGCGTCTCTACTAATATAACATAACAGAGTGTAGGAATGTACGTACGAGTATGTACATACGAGTACATAGAGATCGACTATTAGTACATTTACATTATTATATTTGGGCCATCTTTAACACGAGGCCGTCTTCATTCTTCTCTGTTCTCCTTATATAGTCACAATCAAAAGATACGAGTAAGAGCATAAATGCTCAACATAATTGTACTTCCCGTTGACCCAGTCCTGTAAATGGTACGGAACCTTCGGTGAGCGAGTCCGACTCACACTTGACCGATTTTTATATCGCTTTGTTTAATAGTAGAACTATCTTCACAGACCACACAGACCACCTACATAGTTGTTAGAGCCAGAACACTGTGATTGGCTTACACAACTTTTATAAGAGTTGATGAGGCGCTAGTTTCACTGAAACTGAGGGGAAATTCACGTTAACTTCAATACTTGTAGTGTATTACATGGAATAACTATTAACTATAAAGTGTACAGTCTACGCGCTTATTACAGGCGTTGCTAACTTTAGATACTGTGGCTTTAGTAAAACCAATTTGACATATAATCGACAGTAACTGTACAAAGTGAGCCAATATGTGGGTTTGTGTAGATTTGTGTATTCATTTTTAATCCCTTGAAATAAAATAAATGGGTTTCATAAATAAAATAAATATAAAAACAAAGCAATCATTTCGTTTGTACATGTTCAAAAGCAACTATTTATTTATAAATAAATGAAATGTCACTTGAACTATATCTAAAGTCTCCAGTCAACAGGCACCAGTCACCAGTCTCGACACTTCCGTTACCTCGGCCTTCAGCTTGCGCGTATATTAAGATAGATACCTACTATTATAAACATATATCTATCGTTTTTTCACATATTAGATATTGAGTTATTAATTATTTATATTATATATGTTCATTATATTGACACAATTATAACATGCCATTAAAAGGAAAAAACAAAGTAAGTCATTTCATTCAGAAACAACAAATAAACAAAAGGGTACTAAAAATCTTTAAAAAAATGAATTAAAATAATATAATAAAAAACAAACGAAATAGCTGAATATTTAATATCTTCGAATTTCATGCAGCTTTTAATTGTTAACTTAAGTGCATTAAATTATTAATTTGTTTTTTAATAATAGGTGGGGGAGTCCGCAAAAATGTCGATATTGTTTGGGAGGCACAGTACAGACAAAGAACACCTGTATCTCCTGTATGTACCTGCTGCAGTAAGTCCTCAAGTATCAGTGTAAGCCAACAGCGGGCGCAATGCTTGTGATCAGCGAGGCTTCTACGAACATTGGTCCGACGACGGCCACGACCCTTGGAAGGATCCATGAAATATCTTAATTTCCTCGCTAATGGTAATAATTATGATTTCTCTCTACAAATGAGACGAGGCGAGTCTTCACTAACCCAGTACCTATACCCCCCAGCTGTCGGCGATGCGTTCAATTAAAAAATAACTTATATGTCATGAGCCGCGCAACTATCACATCCGTTCTCGACATTCATATCCGCTTACAAAATTGAAATACAAATATCAATATTTGAATTTATTCTCGACGCCCGCGTCGTCATGGATTGTGGTTTGCTTATAAACGAAGGACCTGTTCAGACAGTCGTAGCACAGGAGCACATACCTGCATGTGCTGTGTGAAGGCCTGGACTGGGAGACTGGCGCGTGTATACTACGAGTCCAGAAGGTTGCAAGCAAAGCGTATAAGCCTTTCTCTCTTATACGCGAATACGCGCACGTAAGGCATTAGGAGCTTACGCTATAACAATATATCTTAGTGTATGATATGGAGTGCGAGGACATTTGTTACGAAATAAAAACACGCAAGAAAGTAAGATAACCCCTTACAGCGCATTTGTCAACCGCGGCGGGGGAGGGGGGGGGGGGGGGGGGGGGGGGTACTGGAGATAGGCCGGCATTAAAGAGATACACTTCTTTTAAACTTCACTTTAACATTTACATTTTTTATGTGACATTAATATTATATTTTTTTCTTTGCTTCTAGAACTTCGTCAAGAAATTAAAATAGAAATATATAAAATTTGGAAACAATCAAAATGACATGTGAGCACCCCAGAGTGAACGGAGACTATTTCAAGCCGCTTCAAGCGGAATTCAAACTCGTAAGTACCTGCGAGTGAGGACCGCGTAGTGGCGGCCTGGATCCACTGCACCACGCGAGCGTATCTTAATGTATATTTAAAGGCACGGTACGCAAGCCGATGTTGTAGGCAATCGCCGCAATAAAAGGTGAGATCTCGGACCGTCCGCGTCCTCTGTATTATTCAAGGAGGCGCCTCCTTGTCACATGTGTCCACAGTCCGCACGCTACAGAACATTTGTTTATACAAATGTGCGTTTTTTAATTAACTCACTCAAGGGAATATGTTGAGACTCTTGGTTCATTTGAAGGACAGGTTCGTTTCGCTTCATAGCGTCATCGTATCTCTGACGGAGCGACGAACGCTACGGTGAAATTCCTCGAAAGAAATGTAAATAAAATCAAACCATACTCATTATCAACAATCAAAATCAATAAAAACATTAATACAGATTGGTTTCATATTTCTATAAAGTTTCGTTTAATATTTATAAAGTACATTTTATTTTAGATTTCTTAGCTACGCCCTGTATCAGGCAGGTACAGACATTGCGCGTTTATTGGCGGAACTGAACGCCGTTCTAAGTGGTGTCCATTTACAAACAAAGGCATCTTTTTTTTACAAACATAAGACTAAATAGTTCCGTTCTTTGGTCTTGCCATTGCGTATTTGTGCATAATGCACAAAAGTTTTCACGTACCTAAGATACGACAGCAGAGTATATTACTCGTACTAGCTACATACCTGTACAATAGCCTGTACAAACTGGATATCCTCAGATGAGATCTCTACTACTGAGTGCCACTAAGTAAATAGTCTTTTCTCTTATTCTCTCTCTGTTGAGTAGATCTCAACGGAGCAAGAGCGGCGGCGGACAACGCCGGGAACTGACGCTTTTTGTTTGGTGTAACAACTGAGGTCAATTCTGATAACTCACGTAGGTACTGTTGTAATATAGCGCGTTAAAATAAAAAAACTATTCTTTGCTTATAATTATTATCTATTTACCGCTTTGAATAAATATTTTTTATTTTATTAATAATAGAGAGGCTATCAAATTGAAGTAAAGATTTAGTGCAACCTGCTTGGGAGCGAGAGTGAGTCAGTCCGGGACTGTCTCGACGCGGCGCGGCGCGGCGCCTCGATCTCGCTCCATATTTATATTGCTATCCTCTAATAAATACTCTTCAGAAAGTGCTGGAAGCCCCCGCGGCCCAGTAGAGCCGAGGCTAACTGTACGCGCGATGTTTATGGATTCAGTCCTCACTCAAGGGACACGAACTAATTAATTATTCCCATTTCCCAAGCTCGGCGTGGAGTTACGCCGCGAACACTTTGCGCGCAATCCCCAAAGTGGGAATCGAACCCACACCCGTTGCGTCATATTGGGGGTGTCAACAGCGGCAGGCAGAGCCCCGCGAGTACAATAACAATAACAACATACAATTTAGATGGTTTTTAATTAAATGGCGTAACGAGTTCAGACGAGTAAAGTAACATAAGGAGGTGAAACATCAAACAAAGTTGGCTAATAATTCAGGAGTCGGTACACCGCACCGCACCGCCACACTGGATTGAACTCGGGAGAGAGCGAATCCTCTCCTCTCTGCTATACGTGCTGGGTATCCAACACGCAGAGACCTACTAGCAGGACTAGCACCTGGCAGTCAGGCGTACGAGGCGGGCACCGGAGGAGTACCCACTTCACGCACTCTATATGTACATATTTAGTATTGAAAGTAAATTCTAGAAATACTTAGAAAGCATATGTTTTAAGGTGGCAATGTAATATAATTATGAAAATAAGTATTGAGGCCGTCGTGCCGCAGGGGCACAAGGGTGTGGCTGTAACGTGACGGCTGTGGGTTCGATCCCCACTCGAGGAAGTGAACTTCGCTCTGGAACATGTCTGCAGGATACAGCGTGAAGCTGATATATGTTTTTAGTTTTGTATAAAATATAATAATAAATTAATAACAAAGAACAAAACATTCGACTGCAGTGTATTAGTAAATCTCGTAAAATACATGTATTGATTATATCTAAAGTTTTATTTATTTTATAGATATTGGGGGGTCTACGTCGAGGAGCAAACAGGACGGAGCGCCTGCGGCCGCGAGAGGTCTCCGTGTACCTCTCGCGCTGACGGCGTCGATGCAATGCTATAATCTATACTAACTATAACTCTAATATAAAAAAGTAGTCGTGCTTACACAGATATCCAGGCATCGAACCCACTAGCTGTCAGTATTTCCTGGCAGGCAGGCTATCAGGCAGGGGCGTCCGCGGTTTCACGGCGCTGCGATCAAAGCGCTAGTGAGAGCACTTACGTGCACGTTTACAGAACAAGAGTGTTTCAAGGAAAGGTAACGTTTCTTAAGGCTAATTTCATTCGTCAGTAATTTCAGTCGTTTATGGTTTCTAAGGCATTTTAGCGACAGGCTTGGAACTAGGGATGCCCGATGTTACAAAAACATCAGTGTTGACATCGATGTCAACATCGAAGCTAGTCGAAGCTAGCGAAGTAACATCCATGTTCGATAAAATTCGAAAGAACAACATCGATGTTAGCTAACATTGATGATTTATTTTCTTTTTTTTCTTCTCCCCACAGCTTCACGCTGTATCCATCCCGCTTCAGCTATATATTTAAATAAATATTTCATTTCCTCGAGGGGGGATCGAACCCCCTTCCAGTCGATTGTGCAGCACACTTTGAGCAGTTAATAAAACGACAATTTATAACACTCTAAAAGTAGTAGGTAATGTTTTTTTTTGCTTACGATATTTCTTTTTAAATTAAAAATTAAATAGACATATTAACACTTTTTGTTCACATATTTAGGTAAAGAACTTAAGAGATACACTATAACGGGATGTACCTTATAACAGGACACCGGGTCGGCTGCTGTTGGCTGCACTATGCCGGTGAGACCACAGACTACGTAGAGAACTACTCAGTGGTGTGTACGCGACCAAATTTCGATAATGTGTTCCTACTGACATCGATGTTACGATGTATTCATTATTGCAGCATTGATGTTAAAACATCGATATTTTGTCTCTAGACTTATTACTTTGACTAAATAGACGGAGAAATTCAAAGAATATTTGAAATAATGCGATGTAATTGGGAATCGAACCCACAATCCAACACTTGCTACAATTTTACTATGTTAAGTAAATTATCGAAGGTCAATAAAATTTCAGTAGACTATAAAACACATTTGCGGGCAAGCGGGCTGGCGGGCTAGCGGGCGTAGCTCGCGTGATTCACGACAGAGGGGTTTACGGCCGAGACGAGGTTTACTCCTCTTAAATATTTAATATGGAAAAAATACCAACATACACTGAATTTATACTTCCACTACATGTAGGCTTCGGTAAACGACGCCGGGAATGAAGGGGCTACCTCCGGAATACTAATATGATCCTTTTGGCGCTATGTGAAGGTACTGAAATTCAGACGCGTTAAATGGAAGTATTTCGTATTACTAAAGCAGAAATGAAACTATTTAAAGCTTTAGTAAATGAAATGAAATGTAGGATATCTTTTATTTATATTAAATAAAGTTATATTTCATTTGCTTTATATTGCATTTGCATTTATTAAATTAAGTTTTGTTAGTTGAAGTTCCATCTTTACGCTACCATGCGTACAAGTGCATTCGTAGGAAGGAGACTTCAAGTTCAGAGGGAGAGACGTAATGTGTAATGTTACGCTATACTCAAAACAGAACCCCTGAATCGCTATAAAGCAAGTAGCTTTGTAACTTTGTAAGATGCCTCTAAAATATGGTTTTCTATTTTAAACCAATATTGCTTGATATGATGGAAGCAGGGGCAGCCCTAAATAAGATAAGATATTACATAATACATCGATCCCTTAGTTTATTTGGACAATCAACAGCAAGCCGCAGAGTTTCATCGTTCTCATAATGACTAAATTAAAAACTTATTAAAAATGTCATATAATTTGGTCAATCCTAAATAAACCTAAATTGAAAACCATATAAATAAAAGTACTTCATCAGGATAAATGGTTTATTATAAACACATGTGTCAGCATGTGTTATCCGAACTTACATGTCGGGGAGTCTCATTAAAAGGTTGTAGACCAGTACTCATGAGTCCAGTACTCATGAGTCCGGGACTCATGTTGCTTTGTTCTATTCAGACATATGTGTCATGTGTATTTTTAGAGTTTCATTCGAAAATTGATACATAATTGTTATCAAGATATATCGATACATTGATTTTATCAAATTTAAGCGAGGCAGGTATTCACGTCCACATCAGTAGGTAACGTACGGTTCGACAGAACGGTTGGATGCAGCTCTGTTCTCCAGCTGTACACTGTGCAGGTGGGTCCTATGTCCAGGAAGTAAATATCTGGTAAGACCAGTATACCAATTGTACCGAAACGAGTATAACACTATTGCCTCAAAAGTGGAGGTACTTATTCAAAGGCACACGTAGTCCTCGGCTGAGCAAATTGAATTTCTGTTCGCAGATAACTGTATCAGGTAGCAGAGGCCTGCACCTTTAATCAACTTATACAAACCTTAGGCAACTATCGATAGTTTTAATTTAAAACATATATTGTTTGCATTGCATTGGTTAGATGAAGGTTATTTTTGGTTTGCAAAGTATTCGTGTCTCGTAACGGTGAAAGCGGGGAGCCATGATGTAGCATCACTCCATAACCTAGCATTAAGACACTCCGTCTCCTCCGTCGGCTATCGAACATTGCTACAACCGTCGCGTTTGCGTCTGAATAGAAGGAAAATGGAGAATGAAGAGATATGAGAATTGTAAAAAATAAAAATTCCAGACACATATAACGCAGTATTTTTTAATTTGAAAGTATTGAAACGTACAGAATCGCTTATTAGTTCTAGCTCTGAAAGATTTCTTACTCGAGTACTTAGCACTTGATTATTAAGCTTTAACTTTTCTTAGTTTTTGTAGTTCCAGTATTTCGTGATGTATCAGCAACAATTGTCCACCATGACGGTGAAGCCTCCGCCTGCACCTCTAATGCATAACTGAATGTGTCTAATACCAGATCGCAAGGCAAGTGTTCGCAAAGCAACGCAACTTCGCTTATGCTGTTTGCGGGAGCATAGGTGGAGTTGATAGGTGGAGAGAAATCAAAGGGACACTTCCCTCTCCGATTTTCGCCAATGTGCGAGATTATAGTCCAATTTTATTTGTGGAATATTTTTTTAATTAGAGACTATTGTTACTATAAATAGTACTTTATTATAACATTAAAATATCACACACAAGCCGCTAGAGGCAAGAAGACCAGCACTGATACTCGCGATAAGCAAAAAAGTTAAGTAAAAAATAAGATAAATTCGCGAGCGCATCTGCTTAATGCATTTAATATTAATGATAAGCATTTTTCGTATGACCGGGAGCAGAGAGGGTCATTGATAAGGTGATAAGAGAAATCGGTAAATAGTACTTAAGTAATAATGTGTAATATTGTAGTGAAGTATCCACCTTCAATATTTGCATCTCGTGTAGGTCACTCTCTGTGCCTCACTGATGGCAGAATGTATGTGGAGACATACTCGTACTGTGTGCATTGAAGGAGCGGTAATGCTCTTAGTAACGCTAGTACAGTCATTGCGAATCAAAGGAGATTGCTGAATTAAATGTATTCTTGCTTAATTGAAGGGAAACTGTGTAGGTGCCGTCGTATGCGATCACCCACCGCCTGCCACCTACCACCCGCCGGTGCAGTGGTTGTGTGTTGTTTGGATAGTATATTTAACACACAATCTCTCATTGGCAGAAAGTGGAGAACGGAGTGTCTGTTTGAGGGTCTGACACTAGACCCTCTCGGCTTACCCTGCTCTATAGGCACACACAGCGCGATGCATGGAAAAGGGACTTCCTGACGACAGTGATTATTTTTATTTCCAGTATAAAAGAATAACCTCCGTCAAGCTGTGTCCTCTGGCTCACCGGCCCGCACACACGCAGGTGAAATGGGTTAAATAAGGAGCAATCTTTATATTCGTATCGGTTACTATACGACTATAAGGAATAAAGCCTCCTTGGATTATTCAACTCAAGACGAATAGGTCACTACGAACCAGCAGCTATACAGCATACATATAAATGTAAATAGATGTAATAGATACGTATAACAAATAATATAATTAATATGAATATTTAACTCCATTGGAAGCCTGACACGGGGTGACGTGGTAAACACTAACAAATGGATTTGCCACACATCGCCACGAGTACCTACTGCTCGACTGCTACTAATTCATTCGACGCGATACCTTGCACTAGAACAATCAATTGAGTTCAGGAAAGTAAATACATATATCGAATATCACACATATATGTAGTATCTTAATATTAGATTTACAGAATGAAGTTCCCGAGTTTGTACACCACAAGTTAGTTGCACAAATTATAAGCTACTTTTCTATACTTTATTGTAAGAAGGAAAAGTTACAAGGATTCTTTCAATAGTTTTAAGAGGATGGAAACACGAAATTCTTTGAAAATATTAGCATATTAGATTATTTATTACTTATTAAATTATTAAACTAGTATAGATTCTTTATTATTTTAGAATAATTAACTGTTTTTTAACTGCCTTCTCTGTTTACAATTGCGAAAAAATCAAATAAATTCATTCCCCGGAGTGGGAAACAATCCCACGACCGGCGCTTTTATGACGCACTGTACCATTGCATTACGATTACACTCGATTCGGTCGTTCGACGGTTCTGAACTGAGTTCTGGGTACCATAACGTACACTTACGTTACGTAACTATGCACGTATTCGCTTGTTTCACACGGAAACCAATTTCAAGTACATTTCTTTAAGTGTTCGCTAATTTAAGGAAGTTTTGTAAAAGAAATTGCATTTGAAGCCGTGATCATTGGAGAGCGTCATCCCGCACAGCAGGGTACGCAGAGGGAACCTAGTGTTAAATCACTTCGTTCCCCACTAGCCGCCGAATTCTAGAGGTCTAACGTGTTGAGTGGCACAGACTCACACACGCACGCACAATCGCTCAATATCAAATTAATTAGGACCAGATCGATTTCTAAATGGAAACTTCATTTTCTTGAACGAGAAGTTTCATTAATTTTGTATTAGCGGCCGCGGCAGACGGACAACACAAACATGAAGTAATCAAAATGGTAAAGATGATCAGCCTATAATGGTAAAGCTGGCCTTCTTCTTTGCTATTCATTTCCAATTTTGTCGTTTTGGTTATTTGACGAAGTTAAATTAATGCTTCGAGTGTTTTTGTCACGCGCTTTATAGAGAGTTGGCTATAGACCGCGGCTTTGGTTGCCTGGGGAAGGAGGAGAATATGGGGAAGTCCTCTACACTCCCCAAGGAACCTAAACGCCAAATTTCAGTAAGCTGAGCGTTGTCTCTCTGTCACACAGTAACGAAATAATTTTCTTTATATCAATATATTATAATTACTTATAGCATGTTTTTTACTCCAAGTGATTGAAAACTATTTAAAACACTATAGTGGAAAATTTCAATAGTGTTTATTAATATATTTTTGCTATCACGGACCCACGCAGGCGCGACGCAGGTTTCTAGTTATTTAATAATTTATATTCTTTCACCATTGTACAAGTAAGTACCTACTAGCTGAATCATCTAAAACTAACATAACGGGGCCACATTACTAACAAATCACGTCACCACTTTTTGTTGCCATATTATATTATATTAATTAAGTATCTGCATGAGGAAAGGACAACATTATATAAAATCCAGTTTATTATTTGCAAGTGTACGCTGTATCCCGCATAGATCATGGTTAGCTGAGGGATCGTAGTGTTGAGACACTCCGTTCCCTTAGTTCCACCTAATTTTCGAGGTGTTACGGAGCGAGGAAATTACTATATTTAGTATTTAATTAATTATTTCATTTTATACAAAACTGTTTTCACTTTAAAATCCTTTGAAGTAGTCGTGGCGCAGGCGCACAGGGTTAGTCGGTACTTTACTTAATTAAATAATAATCATAGAAGCTATTTTATACTTTTTAAAACATGAAGTAGCAATTAGACAATTCATAGTAAATAGATCAACTACCTCAACTAAGCCTGCCGACGGCAGAGGAACTACTTCTGGGTAGAAGTGTTTTTGCATATTGGTTGTGCTATATTTATTCTATAATATTATTCTATAATATTATAAAGCTGAAGAGTTCGTTTGGTTCAATGCGCAAATCTCAGGAACTACTGGTTCTAATTGAAAAATCTTTCTGAGTTTGATACGTAGTCCGTTTTTCACTCAACTGTTTCATCAGGTCAACAGTTTAGATGCTAGGCAGGACCTGTCATCATCCAGGTGTCACCTCATACACAACGCTTACTACGAGTAATTACATTATACGTACTCGGAGACAATATATCTTGTAACATAACAGTTACATTTTAATTTGTCATTGTTATTCATGTTAATTTGTCGAAACTAATACCACCAGTTCCAGTACCAGTTTCTTTCCGGTCGGGGCAGGTCGAGCCAGTTGAAGATCGACGACCTGGATGAGAGCTTGTAGCGTGTCCAGCTCGTAGCATTTGAGACAAGTGACTGAACGATTAGTTGTTTCATCTCTTCAATAAAACTTTGCCAATTACAAGAAGGCGCTATTTTAGCGAGTAAGATAAGAATATCCGTTTTCATTAATACATTTTTCTTTATATTTTCTATTATTTTGCTAAATCAAATTTTAATATTAACTAAAATTACTTGAAATCTACTATAGCTAGATAGATTAATATCATACTTTTAAATTCTATTTTAGATAATAAAAACTTGGTATAGTGGATTGACTTATTCCTTGGAGATATAATACAAAAGCGGAGAACGTAGCCTCAGCACGTCTGACACTAGATTCCCTCTGTCTCCCCTGTCGTGAGCGGGCTACAGCGTGAAACGTTAATATGCTTAAGAGCACAATATGTAAGTAGTTATAAGGAAGAGGCTTTATAAGCTCGTTGCCTCAATACTGCACTCTATCTCTGATGTTGACATCCTTTGAAGGCGCAGTGTTGTCTGTCTACCGCAACCTGCCTGCCTTCGTCCCCAGCGAACCTACTTCATTATATTAAATATAAAATGGAGAAACAATTTGATATTTTTATATCTCTCCACTCTCCACATTTCTTCCTATGTATATACGTTGGATAGACACAAGGCACAGAGAACCTAGTGTCAATACATTTCTAATTATTAATTGATTAAAATCACAATTCTCCTTCCACCTTTGAGGTCACCGAGGCGCAATGGACCAGCGCAAATGTAAGGTTAAGGTAAGGTTGTGGGTTCGATCCTACTCGGAGGAATTTTTATTCCTCGCTCTGGTAGAAATGTGTTTTCTGATAGCTAAATATATTATAAATATACAAACAGACACATAATAGAGAGAGCGTAGAGCGGAGAGCACACAACAATGCGTTCGTTCGCGAGAACAATTTAAATATAATAAATAATGTGTCGAGATCAATGGTTAACTAGTTCCTGAGGTTTGCGGTCCGAGAGCGACATACGAGTACGTACGTACTAGCAATTAGTTATTGTACAAGTCGCTCACCGTTATTACCGTCGCTACTTCATTAATTATGTAAATTGGTGTCAATTAAATAAACAATAATCCCGAGAGAAACTTTTTTAGAACATACTTTATAGTGATGTTAGTACCCTGGTCTTTACACTAAATAGTTGTTTTTAATGATTATTTATTGGCAATAAGAGCTTAGTGCTTAACACAGAACGACCGGCCTCAGTCCGGATGCCATTGCTTGGACTAAAAAGTGACGACAAAAACACAAAAAAATTGAGATATTCGGCAACGGAATCCTAAAAATAAGACGTTTAGCGCAACTCCTTTCCTATTTCCTAGTGGACAGTAGTTACCAATTTCTGCTTTTTAACTTTTCAGTTGTAATCAACTAAATTGGAATATGGGATTTTATTATACTTATCACATGGTATTATTACACAGATAATATTTTAAGCTTTAGTTCCACGAAGTATACCGCGAAGAGCAGGAAAAGCAAAGTGAACGTAGTGCTAAGACCCCGTTCCCCACGAACCAACCCGCACCAACCCGCACCGCCCAAATTTTCGAAACTGTGCTTTGTCTTATATTTATAGTTTTCGTACAAAAAACGAAGCTGATTTTAAACCCCTATCCCTCGAGTACTGTACAGGATTCTTTAGTATATCCATAGTCTCAAGTATGTAAATAACACTTAAAAACGTTGTGAAACTAAAAATAAGATAACGAATACATATTAACATGCATATAAATTCTAACAATGCGTTGTTATTTCACAGTAGGGACTGCAATGGCTGCAGAGGCTACAATGCTGGGACCGACGCATGGGAAACTTGTAAGTCCGCCGATGTTGCACAAGCTTTTATAATATTAGTGACACAAAGTGACCCTTAGCCGTCTTATGAGCGGTGCCTCTAAGCTCCTATAATTGGTATATAACACGGCGTGGGTAGCAAACAAGTGACTGTCAGACTGTCGCTTGCAAACATTAAAGTACACTAACCTGGAATCGAATTTGTGACCGTTTTCGAGCTTGCCCGTGTAGTGCATGGTCAGCATGTCGCCGTGTTTGGACTTGGCCGTGCAGCCCTCTGGCACGCTGACCACCTCTACCTTCAGTTCGGTGACCTCGGGCCCGGCCAGCGTGGCTCCGGCGAGAGCCAGCAGCGCGAGTATACAGCGAAAAGACATTTTGAACTTACGAAAAGTTGTGAAGCCAGATAGTAAACGCGCGCTCTACACGACCGCTGGAAACCAACTGACGAAGTGACGACTGAGGCCTGAGCGGCCGACCAACTTGCCGGAAAGTTTACTGGTCGCCGCTGCATTGGCTGAGGGGTTTCTGTCCCACTCTATCAAAGCTTATCATATACGCCAGAGCGAGGTGGGCGTATGTCTGTCGGCGCCTCTTCAGTCCGCCACGCGTGCGGTGACGTGATTACACTCCACAGTCCACGTCCCACTTTTACTCCGAAACTGTCTTTAATAACTCTACTTATGGGCGGGTGACGCCTGTGTGCCGGTGGTTGCTGGTTCGATTTAATGAAACTACCGTAATGTCATACCACCTGAAATATGACTCGTTGTCTAAAATTAGAATCTAAAATTGCCTTATTAAAACCGCTAATATTTGAAGATTTCTTTTATAAGTCATAACGTAAAGTACTATAATAATAATAATTTAGGAGATACTGCTTTGTGTGCATGTCTTTTAAATGACTTTTAAGTGTTTTTTCGGTATGCGAGTCGGCGGTTGATAATAATTATTGATACGAGTATATACGGTCAGATAGTACGTGTGTAAGGTTAATTTCGATATTTGGATCCTGTTATCAGCAGTGTTATCAGTATTTTCCAATTAGTAATAACAATTATGATTTAATTCTTTTTAAGTGTTACTACAATTATTAAAGTAGTATGATTTAAAAGAGAAAATGTGTTAAAATATCTCATATCAATAAGATTCTCTATTTATAACCGTATTTTATATTGCTGCTCTATTTTGACGATATGTCATTATAAGTATATTTTTTTGGAGTTTCACGCGTTTTCCCGCAAAAACGGGCCACTGGTGAGGGCTGCTCAAAAATTAGGTACGGAACAGATTGTGATAACACTGGTTGCCTATGCCAGTGTTCGAGTTTAATAGCGTTCTAAATTAAACCAAAAAATTAAATCAACTTTACGCTGTATCCCGCACACAAAAGTGAACCTAGTGTTAAGACACTCCGTTTACCATTATCGCCGAATTCTGGAGGCATTGCGAGTGAGTTTGCCTCGACTCGAATAAATAAATATTTCATTTCCTCGAGTGGCGATCGAAGCCACAGCCCGTCGTGTTTAAATATTATACCATTCTATACTTAGAATTTACACTTTAAACATACAAATACTAACTACTACTAATATAGTAGATATATCGTCGCCCAGTAATAGCAGTTTTCAAAGTTACACGCCAAGGCCGTGGGTTGGCTTATAACGCGCTGATAACTCAATTCTGTAGAAAATTCAAGGTCTAATTTATCCCTAGTCCGGATGTTAACTTCCATCAAATATTTAAGATGATATCGTAAATCAAAAAGAAAATAATTCCATCCAATTATCTTAACTAATCCACCTCCAAGTATTTGATAAAGGATAGGCAGCCATTGTAAAGTAGAGTAAAATCCTTTCATTGTACCCCATCGTACACGGTACTCGGTACTCGGTACACGGTACACGGTACACTGGCGGCAGACGCCTACGTGAAATTCCAAAGTAAGTACCTACTAAGGATACCCAAAATTCGAGTTTCCCAGCAAAAACGGAATTTTGCAAAACTAAGAAACTCTTCACTCATTATTACTTCGCGAACTACACTTACAGGAGTTTGACGCTCTTCGCTTTGAATTTTTCATATATTAACATTTTCTAGATATTTTCAACTTTATTGTGGTGTCAATTTCTCCGTTTTCTTTTCAGTGATGTTGTTTTAAATATTCAAGGGTCAAGGGGTGACTATTTATTACTTTTTAAACTTATTTCAATCATAACGATACTCTTAAACCTTCTTTTGAAACCCAAAATAATAAAGCAATCGTAGATCTATTATATTTTTACACGCCTGTCGATTCAGAGAAAAAAGACAGGGAATTCCTAGTGACCAATCACAATTTGTTTTTTTTACAGATACGCTTTATCTATATAGTATTCAAACTAAGGAAATAAAAATATAAAGTTTCCCACCATTGGGAATCGAACACACCACCATCCTCTATGCACAGTCAAATATAATCTAACTCTGTATCACAGACCTCTTCTCTTCTTCGTGTCAATGCTTGGAAAAGTCAGATCATATTTTGCCAGTATTTAGCCACGTTGACTGCGGATTCTGTTGCCTTAATCAAGTCGTCATGTGAAAAGGTGAATGGACATTTGAGGCAGGAGAGACATTAAGTGTGACATCGTACCTCATGTGCACATCTATCTTCAAAATAGTTTAGATCCACTTAGGTTTATGCAACAAGATCAGAAGCTGTGTCGTAATCAAAAGAAGATTGATATTCCAAGATAACGTTACCACACCGTCACCGTCACCACTTATTTCAAACCTTTTCCCGCATAACGAGGAAACCAGATGGAACCTAATCAAACGGCGTCCCACTGCGCCCCTGCGCCACTGCGCCACTGCGGTATCTCCAGCCTGATAACTGCCGAGCGTCGACGGATCGTTAGTTCGAATCAAACGCTAACTTGGGGAGTACTTAGTTTATATTTACATTTCATCCCGTCGTGAGGCATGTCCTCGTCTCCTACTCGGCGACGGCGGCTACGTAAGTACGGAGCGAATAGTTCCTGCCATTAGCGCGTTCAACCAAACAAAGTCTTTCCTTTTATAAAATTAGTAAAAATATAATCCTATGTAGATACATTACTATAGAAGAACATTGTATAAGCTGTGTTATTGTATAGTTTCTTCCAAATCCCTTCCATATTTTGTGGATGAAAATGGAAAAAACATCCATTCTTTCAGTTTCTCACATTAATAATAACCGCAAATATAAGTTTGTCATTTATACAAACACTATGAAAAACAAAGTTATTTTTCACTAGAGGCAGGTAATTTATTTTTGATTTGGAACCCTACATGTGAGAACCACCTCTTTAAGCGATTTCTGTAAGAAAGAAGGTTATCAATACCTTTTTATGTATATGTTTATTACCACAGAACTTTTGACTGGGTGAACCTATTTTGATGTGTCGTCCCATTTTAATTCCATTTCTGAGAAAATGTTTAAATCACATGTTCTAATAGCCCAAGAGTTTGAAGAATTGCATTATAGCCCAAGATCCCAGAGCTGCCAAACCTACGTCATTTTAGCAAAGCTGAAACTTTGAGGACTACTAGACAGTGTGCCTACTCACTAACTTGTAAGTGGGGACCTTGCAGAGGTAGCGTAAAATAACGGTATATCTCTGTATGGGATGATTAAGTCATCGGACTGGTCTCGGTCCTTATGAGGGGTAAGTAATATATTTAAAATTAAAGCTCGCTAGTTTAACGACATTTGCCCCAATTTTAAACAACCTTTAGGACGTCTGGTAGGAGTAAAGGCTCACGTAGGTAGTAAGGTCTGGTAATAATAAATATAATTATTTTACATTATTATTACTTCCCAAGCATGGTATTTTCTACACTTGTGCCGACGTGCCTCTCCTTCATAGCTAACACCCCACTAACCACTCTACTTGCAAGTCCTATCATCTTTATCCCGACCACGTGCACGGCCACATCTTTCTCTGTCACAAGTTGAGTGGGTTTCATAGTACTAGCCTAACGACTATTCACTAATATCAGCGTATCTAAAGTCAATATCCTCTGACCTCTTCATACTGTAATTCTTGACTAATATCGAAAAGGTTTAATTGATACGCGAACAGGTTCCCCGTGAAAGTTTGCAACAAATGGTGTTTGCATTGTTAACTCGAACGCGAAAGCGGATGAACTTAAATAGTAAAATAGAAAGTTCATTGTATAATCACATGGAATTATCTGGTTTTTATCTTAAGACATCTTCCACATTACGTGCTAGTATCACGGTGTCCGCATTGGCGTGGTAGGTAGAGGAAACCTAGTGTCAAGACACTCCTTTCCCACGCATCGCCCTATTTTCGACAATGTCTTATTCCCAGACCCGTTACGTGATGTGGTATAAAATGTTTGTTAACTTAGCTTAACTTAGCTACACAGTATCTTACGGCGTGTCTTATTGCTAGGTATGTGTACGTATGTAAGCGTATATTCATATATTCATTTGTTTGCATGAGAACTTTCACTTTCGTCTGAGATTAAGAATATTCAATGTTCCATGCTCGTTACGTCAGTTAACGTTGCGGTTTGATTTAGCGGGGGGGGGACCTCCCCCCCCCCTCTGCTAAATCAAAAGCGTTGAATTCCAATTTAAACAACTAATTTTTACCGAAGTTGGGTAAAAAATGTATACTTTTCGTTAAAAATAGCAAGCAAGCGCGGTTATCTAACTGGCCGCTCCGAGGAGAGACCGCGGCGCGGGTGGAAACTAATATTTGAATAATAGAACACCGCGCGCTGTCGCCCAACTTCGACTCACGTAAAAAGGCTGAGGCTTGTTTTCCACTATTTCAGCTAGAATATATAAATATTCCTTGATCTGTGGCCGAGTGTGAGAGTGGGCGCAATTCTTGTCAAAACCATATTATAGTGAATGTTGATTATTTCAAATTAATTTACATTATCAGTCTGGCTCTCTTTGCCAAGCACCTTCAAGCTGTAACCCGCATACAGCAGGCTAGACAGAGAGACTGTGTAGTTTACACTCCGTTCCCTACTTTTCGCCGAATTTTCCGAGGCATTGTGTGTGCGGCAGTGGCGGGACTCAACACCAAGCTTTTTGCCTTGGTGACAGATCGAAGGAATGAAAATATTTAGTAATAATAATTCTTTCCCTCGAGTGAGTATCAAACCCACGACCGTCGTAAGTTACGTCAATATCTTCAAGAAATTTCTCTTCTTAATTGCCGTGGAGCACCGCCACACCGGGGGTGTCGAGCACAGCATAACGTCTAAAGTTTATGTTTAACGCGGTTCAAGGGTACCTTTCAGTTCTCAACTTGTAACTCTCAGCGGATATTGTAACCGTAACTAAGCCAGCTGAAGTGAGGGTCAGCTGCAGCTCCCGGCCGCTGGAGCCGGAGCTGATACTTGGGCACTATTTTTAGCTTTTAATGAACTAAATGTTGTTCTAAAAACTAATGTGTAGTATACAATATCAGAGACTTATTTTATCTGTTCCGCTGAAAGATGGAGATGCGTAGAGATGGACATAAGTCACACTTATTTTGGTAATGATATCCTCGTCCTATCTAACTAATACTACAAGGGTTTGTCTGGTTGAACACGATAATCTCAGGAATTAATTCTTCGAATAGATTTTTAGGGTACCGTACCTTTTAGGGAAAAAGGAACCCCTTTTAATATCACTTTGTTGTTTTTTTTTTTCTTTTTTTTTTTTTTTTCTATATTTACTTTAAAAAAGTTATGGCTGTTTATACCCTAAAACACGCATATTTCGACAGTATAAAGGGAATCAAAATTCATAGGGTTCTTCCGGTTGACCTAGAATGATGTCAACCAGAAATGCCCTATTCAAAAAAAAATCTGAAAACTACACATTTGTGGTTAAATCCTCAAAAATAGTAGACTTAAAAGGGCAGCAAAATTTGATGTTAAAGCCGCTTGTTTGAGTGAGGTATCAGATGAAAGGGCTCTGCCTAAGCTAGGCTTGAATTTCAGAAACAAACTCGAGACCGCCAATTTTTGTACGGAACTAAAGGATACCTTTTTATGAAATATTTGAAGCTCTTTTTTATGACACTATATAAAATAATAGATAAAGAAGGAATTTTGAAAAATTTTCCCCCTGAAGGGATGAAATAGCGGTTGAAAGTTTTTATGGAAAAATCTTTAAATCGGCATCGATTTTTAGAAAATTTGAAATTCAGACTATTAGAAATATTTCATTGAACACGTATTTCACGGCTTATTAGAATTTACAAGAGGTAAATTAACGAATAAAACTAAAAATAATTTCATAAATATATTTTATAATTATTCGTATGTTTCAAGCAGGCCTGCTAGTCTATATTAAAAGGATAGAAAAGTCGATTCTGTAAATGGAGATATAAAAATAATGTAAATTAATTTTTAATGGACCAAAAAAAATGGGATCATTCGGGACCCTTCAGCTTTCAAATAAAAAAAATATATCAAAATCGGTTCTCCCAGTCAAAAGTTATGAGGTAATAAACATTAAAAAGAAAAATAATAATAATAATAATAATTTTTAACAAAAAGAAAAACCGACTTCTAACAACGAACTAAAAAGTGAAAAATAATTTCACAAAGATTTTATAATTTTGAAGCCAGTGCCAAGTAAAACAAACACGCTTAGTAATTAGATATTGTAGTAAGGTTGTTGCAGCATTAGTTTGACACCGACTTCAAAAATTATAAAATCCTTGTGAAATTATTTTTCACTTTTTAGTTCGATGATAGAAGTCGGTTTTTCTTTTTGTCCAAAATTTATTTATTTTACGATTTTAAGTGACGGGCATTATCTTAAAATGATGCTTCTTAAGCGAGTGGTGATGGTGGTGGTAGTGGTTGTCAACGAGTGGTTGTGGTTGTCCTATGTAAAACTTCACTTAATTAGGTATTATTTTTGTGCCAACTAACATTTTCGTATATTGACAAGAACATACATAAAAAATATTCGGGCGAATTAGGAATCTCTCCCTTTTTTCAAGTTGGTTGAAAATGAGAACATCCTCTTTTTTGAGGTTGGTTGAAAGAAATCAACGAACAGAAATCTCACTTCTGACATCAATTTTAATATTTGTTTCCTTGTAACAGAAGTCAACAATAATGTCAGAATCGAAATGGCCCGGCAAATGATAAACACTAAACAGAGTGCCCCCACACTGGTTTCTAAGTAGTTGTAACTGTACTTGCGGGGAAAATGTTACAAAAAATATGTCCATATCAGATTAAAATATAGAAGGAAAACACAAAGAATGTATATTTGAAATGACTAGACTAGTACTAGTAGGTGCCCACCAGCCAGTAGGAGGCGTCATAGATATGACGCTAGTAGAGTAGAGTGTAGATGCTAGCTGCCAACCGGAAGTACCCAAGCGAACCCAAGAGATAAAGGCTCTTGACAGGCAGCCGGACAACAAAGTGATCTTATAAGGATTATTTTATTCATTAAAGGTACGAAACCCTAAAAATACGAATAATTAAGGAAAAAGGAGTGACTTATCAATAGACTAGTGGCTGCAGTAAATCAGCTTATTTACAATAGCACACACATACTTACATAACGTACGGTTTCCAACGAGTCTAGTTCAAATATATATTTGTATATAAAGCATTCTTTAAAAATACTAGCACGTTAATTTAATGAATGATCCAAATCTAGAGTTCTACATCTAAAAGATAATATTACCGTTCCGCATTCAGCGCTAAGAAAAGCTGAATGGAAGTGAATAGCTGAGAGCTGCAGCTCCGAGCGGCAAAAACCACTTCTGAAACGAAACGATGTTTCATTTGTTTTGCAAGTGGTTCCTTCCTCGCAGGCATCGAACCCACGACTCCTACTCCCCACTACAACGTGTACAACTATACCATCTCAAGTAAACAAAATATGACACTCATTATTAATTCAGGGTTTTCCTTAAAATTCGAGTGTCATAATCCGGTTAGTAGGCGACGTGACGCGTGACGCTTGACGTGACGCCTGCCGCCGCGGGACGAGCAACGAGCAACGAAGTGTGTAGCTAATGATAGCTAATAATTATCATATATTCTTACTTTGTCTACAAATAATAAATAATAAATTATAAGCAAAAAATCATTTTTAGAAAAAGCTTTTATTTAAACGCTCTAAAAAGGAAAAAATAAAATTTGTCTTTTAAATTTTAACTATCAACTCATAACCTCATTGTACACAATTTATATGATCATAAAAGCTTGTCGCGCGATTTACTTGTGTAAACAAAATAGTACTGATATAATTATGTAAAATCTGCGAAGTTTAAATTTTTAAAGTTTCAATTTAATTAAATATTGATTAACGCGACAAGCTTTTATGATCATATAAATTGTGTACAATGAGGTTATGAGTTGATAGTTAAAATTTAAAAGACAAATTTCATTTTCTTCTTTTTTAGAGCGTTTAAATAAAAGATTTTTCTAAAAATGGTTTTTTGCTTATAATTTATTATTTACTTTTTAGTTACTACTGGCTAGATTTCTCACACTAGATGTCACATTATTTTTCTAATTATTCTCGGCAAGCCCTTTCATTTGATACCCGTATTGCAGATGTGCCTAAATAATAATTATTCCGCCATCTTAGATGTTCCGCCATAGAAAATGTCACATTATTTTTCGAGTTACTCTTAACGAGCCCTTTTAATAGATATCCATATTGTAGAAGTAGGCTAAAAATAAGTATTCGGGTATTTTGGTTGGTTCGCCATATTGGATTTAGAATAACGTCACATCATTTTTCCAGTTGCTCTCAACAATCCTTCGAGCTGTTCTCGGTAAGATCTTTCATTTGATATTCATATTGCAGAAGTGCATAAATAATAACTATTTCGCCATCTTAGATGTTCCGCCATACTGGATTTAGTATAACTTCACATTATTTTTCGAGTTACGGTCAACGACCCATTTCATTTAATATCTATATTGTAGAAGTAGACCAAATAGATACTCGGCTATCTTCGATATCCTTCTTATGGGATTTAGAATGATATCACATTATTCTTTGAGTTGCTCTCAACGAGCCCTTTCATATGATACCCATATTGTAGAAGTACATTAAAAATAACAATTCCGCCATCTTGTATGGTCCGCCATATTAGATGTAGAATGACGTCACATATTTTATCGTGCATTGTCATCCAAACCAAACGTGTATACAAAATTTCAGCTCAATTGGTTGAAGATATCTACTTCAAAATTGAGCTCGAAGATTTCACCCGAACCCACATACATACATTGCAAGTTAAATAAAAGCTTTCAAAAAGACAACCACTTATTTCTAAACAATCATATGTCATACATTGAACTCACAATAGAAAGAAGCCTTCTTGAAAAAAAATAATATATAAAGACTTTAAAAAAAAACTATAGAAGTTTGTAATTCTGCATGAAAAATAAATAAATTTGAGGCGCTTCAGCTCTTCAACAAGCACCTACTCGAGCTCAGATCAAAGTTTGAAGATGTTTATTCGGTGTTTGCTGAAGTATCGGCATCGCCCGTATGATGTACCTACTACCTGCAGGTAGTCGAGGCAGAGGTACCTACCGGGCCGGAGCTGGCATCACAACAATATTTTACCTCAACATATTCAGTAAATTGAGGGTATAGAGAAAACTTTATGAAACAAATTTATGAAATGGATCAAATGGCTCGGGGGCCCAAATAAAGAAACGTTTAAGGTATGGTCCAAGTCCAAAGTGTGCGAGCTCCACCAACTTCAACAATTATAAACAATGATTAATATCGTTTTCTACACTTCACTTTACTTTTACTTTTTGCCATGGTGTGTTCTCTTGTCAATGCTGTTTACACTTACTGTTACATTATAGACATCATATATTTTTAAATTTAAAGTAAGTGCAAACTATTTTATACGATACAAGAAAAAAAGAGTGAAAATTTAATATAATTATATATGGTAGGACTATTACTCCCCGTGCCCGTCTCTTCCGCCACATCCCTCGTCCAGCAGCTGTCCCGCGTGGTGTCAGCCCTCTGGAACATTGCGATTGCCCGCCGATCCGGAATCCACGGTTTATATCTATACAAATAGGTATACGACACGTTTAATGGCAAACCTCTCCATTCTCTTGTTTTATGTTACGATAGTGACAAACACAAAAAAATGTGTAAAAATAGATAAAAAATTTAAACATATTATATAATTCACATGAAGAGAATCCTCAAATTGAAATGCGTATCTGTCGTCTGACTGTAAATGTTACAGTGGTGAGTTCAATTTCCGCTTGGGGGAATTTTCGCTTCGGGGGGGGGGGGGGGGGGGNGGGGGGGGGGGGGGGGGGGGGGGGGGGGGGGGGGGGGGTGTTACCTACGTTGTGTTGGTTTATTGGAGTGTGTGGGCTAAGTGGTAAAGTAAAGTCAACGAGTGGGAATGGAATCAGCACCGGTTAGTCGCTAGTCAGTCAGCCGCGCCACGATGCAACGGCCTCAATTATATCTATACAGGGTGGAATTGTCAGCACCACTTTAAACACTCTTTAAACACAGTTTTAACTATTCTATAAAAGCCTTAATTAAGAAAAAAATAAATTCCCAAACATGAAAAAGTTATTTTTTCAAACAAAATAAATAATAAAATTATCGTTTTAAAATAAAACGCCATTTGTAAAGTAGAACATAAGTCCACTTCAATTAACTTTCTATAACATTCTGATATTGAAATAAAATTTCTATGAAGTAGTAATAAGTAATTTCAGAGCCAATTATAAAAGGTTAACGATATGAGCGCCGTTGAATTGATTTTCTTGAAAACTAACAACCTTTTGGCCTCTTTTAGAGGTTCTTTATTATGAAAATATAACATTTACCTGACGCCGGTGTGGTACAGTGGTGTGTTCAGCAGAGCGGATGAGTGCGATAGTTGAAGGTTCCCGACTCGTATATATAGTTCAAAATTCAAATTCAAAATATTCTTTATTCAAATAGACTTATAATAAGCACTTTTGAATCGTCAAATGAAGATATGAACTAAAAGCTACCACCGGTTCAGAAGGCAGTTCTGCTGAGAAGAACCGGCAAGAAACTCAACAGTTGCTCTTTTCAAAATCAATGGTACAATCTATTACATTAGCAGGCAGCTATCCTGCATTACATTCAATAGACATTAATTCCATACATGTTTGTCCTCTAAATATTCTTGAACAGTGTAATAAGCTNCACGTATGCTCAGACCCATAAAAGATTTATTAACTTTTTGGAGGCGAAAACTTGGAGTAACAATCTTATCTTTATTTCTCGTTCCTATCGTATGATTGTCACTATGTTTACTATGACAATGTATATTTTGTCGGACAAAGAGAATATTATAGTATATAAATTGAGAAGCAACTGTAAGAATACCTGCATCTTTGAAAACATCTCGCAGAGAATCTCGCGCTCTTAGTTTATAAATATATCTTACGGCTCTTTTTTTTTTGACAGTTCACTAAAGTTACTGTTGGCTTCTGGTATAGTGGCGATGTTAATGAGACGAGACTTCACATTCAACCCTTTTATTGTATCTTTAATTTGGTTATTTATACGCTACAATAGTCGAACAAAATTGCATAATTGCATTTGTAGCGAATAAATTCAGGGCGCTGGTGTAGCGCGTTTATAAAGAATATAATAAGACTTGTGCGTCCCCTACATTACTATACCGCATACCCCTTTCAGAGCTAATAGACGTTGTAGTGAAACTTCTAATAATTTCGTATTAGAGGCCGCTGTGACGGTTATTTCCATCACTTTACAGGCAAAATTTCGACATGGTGTGGGGAAGGGAGAGTCTTAACACTAGGTTCCCTCTGCCTATTCTGCTATTCGGGAAAAAGCATGGAGGTAGGTTGTTTTTGTTTCTATTTGAAGTAGTTTATTAGAACTGTTGAAGCATTTGACAGCTCTAACAAATGTACTTACTTATGTAGTTAATCTTAAGCGAAAGCTTTAAGCAATGATAATAACCTATTATAGCAAAGTTATCTTTAGTATAGGTAAAAATTATTACTAACCCGCTCATCAGGTATAGGCAAATAAGTAAAATAAGTTCCTCCGAGCGTTTATACTTTTAAAACGTAAAATAACAGTCAATATTGTCAGTGCTATAGGAAGCTACTATCAGATCGGAGAAATTTCGGAACTAATGTGAGTCTCTGACGCATTTAATATTTGCTGATGACATAGTTCTCTTCAAAATACCTGAAGACATCAGCATAATGATAAATGAGCTCGCAGCAGAAAGCGATAAGGTAGGTTTAAAACTGTATCCTGAGAAAACTAAAGTGATGATATAATGAAGTAACATCGAAATGAATTACTACGAAGAGTGCATCTTTTTATTTAGGTTAATGCTGTTAGCCATGTTAGCTTTGACAGCGACACCGGGGGGTAGAGAAGCTGGTACACTGTCCCTGAGAAATGCAAGCACTATGTGGCTGCTTGTGAAGAGTACATCTATCTGGGTGGGCTTATATCCCAAAAAGAATATATGCTTAAAGAAATGGAACTAATATTTACAAACGCTTGGAAAAGATACTGGACGTTAAAAGATTCTATAAAAGACAAAAACTTCATATGAACACGAAAAGCAAACTCATTTATATTACCCGTCCTTACAAATGATTGCCAACCATGGACTTCGAGTCAAAACATGACAAGCAAAATTATAATCTGCCAAAAGGCAATGGAAATGAGTGTATTACGTATTAAAAAATGGGATAGAGTGAAAAATATTATAATTAGGATTGAAAACAAAACACAACATGTAAGATATAAAATTCGAAGACTTAAATGGAAATGGCAGAGAAAGTAAAAAGAACAGATCGTAGAAGAGGCAGACGGCAGAAAAGAAGGGGCACATGCCTGCATTATTGCCTATGGCTTCGTCTAGAACTATATCTTACTAATTTTCTTACGGTATATCGCATTTCATGATGAATCGCAGATATGATGATAAATACTTGTTATACGAGTAGTGTTAACTTAGCAACCGGCTGACGAGGCGGAGTGTGAGCGGTGAGGCGCAGACCTGTACTCGGTCGCAGGTCTTCTTCATTACACGTAAGTATACATTGTATTCAAATTAATATTAAATAACATTATTACGTGTTTATTAAAGATTTAAAAGTGACTAGAATCGACAATACAGTAATTATGTATTGTTGTCATATGTGCATCAACCCGTTATATGCGGGATACGGCGGGATAAGCACTGCATATATCTACTAGCCGTCAGGTAGCGCGTCATGGTGCTTATAATCGATTACTTATGCACAGTACATTCGAGCGATTAGTAACGCATTTCTTGTTAGTTAGTTAGTTAGCTGCGGCGTAATATTACTGAGTAGTAGTAAATAATGTTCAGTAGTGGTCTCGTTCTGTTTAAATGATGTGAAGCTTGGAGCAGTGCCGTGGACTTGTGACCACATATGTAAGCTTAAGGGATCCCTTTCCCTTATTACAACATTCGCCTTTCACTGCTCTAGCCCAGTATAATTGCAAATAGGTCTTAACCACATTTGTAATTAAAATAGTCCAGGTTGGCCAGCGGTGGAGCGCCAGTAGTCCTCCGATCCGATCCGAAATGTTATCTTCCTTGAGCATATGCCACCTAGGCGGTCAGCCCAGCCAGGTGAGACTCGCGGTTACCCGCGAGAGGCTTAGGCGACCAGCGACCGATGGGACTGCTCAGGAATCGGAATCAGAGGGAGAGGAGGGGATAATATCCCTCGGCAGGCGTCTTCTCTCGTCTGGTGGTCAGTTGTGGAGTGGCGCGAAGCTACGAAGATGCAGATGGTCCGATGCACCGGCACGGCGGAATGCGTTGGACCCGAGCCGGCCGATGTGAGCCTCCAGGCCTTCCATTTTGAGATCTCTGTGGAGTGTTGAATTACGAACGTAGTACGGCAACCTTGATTTGAATAGCGGGCGCAACAGGATCAGCGCGGGTCACGCTGCAGTGGCCGCTTTCTTTACATGCCCTCTCATGTTGTGTTTCCTATCTATAACAGCCCCCAGGTACGTGTCTCGGCTGCTCCAGGGGACCTGATGGCCCTGCAGGCTTAGTGGGGAAGGCTGTCTCATCTGGGTACCAAATCTGATCGCCTGGGTCTTTGCGATGTTCAGCTCGAGCCTCCACTCCACTCCGCCAGTCTGGTAGCAGGTTAAGGGCGCGCTGTAGCTTCACGGCTGCATGGTTGGAGTTCAGCGACTTCGTATACAGGGCGATGTCATCGGCGTAAAGTGCCAGCGTTGTGTCCTGTTGGATGGGAATGTCGTCGGTGGACAAGGCCTAGAAGGCTGATGAAAGTATGCTGCCCTGTGGAACTCCGGCGGCTATGGAGTGGCTGCATGACGTCACATTCTCCACCCTTATCCTGAAGGTCCTGTCGTGAAGATAATCAGCCAAGATCTGCGCGAGGATCAGGATCAGAACAAGATCTGTGCCCGAGCGTACAAGGTCCGTGCGGTTGTTTTTATACGATTGTCAGCGATCGGTGTCGCGTCAGAGTAACAGGCAACGCCATCTGATCTTGACAACTGTTAACTATTAAATAATCTATTTGTCCATAATTTATTCACAAATAAATGCGTCATCAACCATTAGCTATAATTGTAATGAGAATAACATACCGCCTATAGGTCCCAAAATAAAAATTATGCAAAAGGAAACAGAATAACTCTATACAGTGTTGCTAGTGCCTTGTAATAATATTCTGTCGACAAGTACCTACTTTCGAATTATCGGAAACGTCTAAAATGGGGAAAATGAATTATTTTTTCAAATAAATATATGAAAGACGAAAAATGCGGGACAGCAACTGACTCCCACACGGGATTTGATAAGACCAAGTTTGTCTCGTAGTCCGCTTCCGCCTCACAACCCACAATTTCTCTAATTCCATACATATGTCGTCGTCGCAATCCTTATTTTACATACACTTTTTATTTACAGTAATGAAACTCCCACATTCTTATATTTTAGCACTGGTATTTTAATTAATCTTCAATTATAAATGTTTATGAGCAAATTTTCCCAATATTTATTTATTTTTAGTGTTATTTAGGTTATCATCAAAGGTACTATATATAAACAGACTCCAATTTTATTTATATGTACCTTCATACAAATGAGTGTCGGACCTTGGCCTATTGAATCGTACAATGCGGCTTACGGCGTAGTAGCAACAGGTGGACTAGGGACTGACCGTCATGTATGTTATGTGTACCAAACGAACAATACACCGACAACAGCTTGAACAGTGCCTCTTGGAAGCCGTGCAAGGAGATCATTATAGAACCTTTAGCTTAGAGGTCTAGGCGCTTGCACGTTTTTGTCCAAGAGACTTAAATCCCGCTATATCCGCTATATTGAAATATTTATACGTTTGTTAAAAAAGTAGTGCTGAACAAATCACCACAAAAATTGTACAGAATGTCTTCTGTCGTATTTAATCAAAAAAGAGTTACGTAAGTTGGTCTTCTACTACTGAGTAACCTTCGGTTTTTTGGAGTAGGTAGATAGGTATACTACAAGCGCACTTACGAGCACCTTGGTAGGTATATCATGTGGTATAAATCATTTTTAATTAACCGTGTAGTCAGTGACTTAGTAAGCAGTGTAAGGCTGAACGCACACTGCACAGTGTGTATGTAACGTAACGTTAGGTTTTAACGATTTTCGGTAATCTTAGAGAGATAGTTCGATGCACCGTACTATACTCCTAAAAAAGTTGTTACTATTATACGAGTCACAGTCCGTGGCTTCGTTTGCGTGGACTATGAAAGGTGAAATCTTCCTTTTTCCAGTTCCCGTTTTAATTTCGGGAAACTCTCTCTTCGTGCTTCCCTATTTCGGCTGTGCTTTGTCTGTATAGCTTCTTTATCGTATATATCTGTCATCGTTCTTGACAAATGGCGTTTTGTTTTACAACGATAATTTTATTATTTATTTTGTTTAAAAAAATCACTTTTTTATTTATGGGAAAAAAATATTTACTTATATTAGGCTTTTGTAGAGTACTTAAAACTGTGGTTTAATTTAAAATGGTGCTGACAAAAGTACTCTCTATATAGGTAACAGGAACGTTGCCTCACCAATCCAGGGAAAAGTAAATATTTGAATAATTTTATTTATTTTAAACAATCTGGACGACAACACTATGCAACTATCCTGTTCACAGCTGATTTAGTCTAATCTAAAGTCTAAATCAACCATTTTGTCGGTTGCCGAGGTGTCAGTGTACGCACACAACTACACACATTTTCCACTCCGCTAATGCTGAATCGACGATGATTCTATCAGCGTGTCAATACCATTTAGTTCGGGCGCAGTACCGCATGTGCCAGTACATTGTAGGAGTCAATGCAGACGTACAAACATGGACAACCCAGGGTTTGTCTACGACGAGGTGCTTCTCTCTGCCGATAGTAAACCTTCACTACCTTATTGCAGTACACCTGTCAAATGGTAAGTTATTATTACTGTTAAAGCTTACATTTCATTTTATGAAAAGATTAATAAATTAGGTGTCCCGATAACTGGTTGTTCGTGTAATAAAATGGCTGTGTTTATATATTCATAATATATTGTATATTTAATGTAAATGGCGTTAAATACTCTGCCAACTAATAAAAAATGCAAGTAATTTTTATCGACGGTTTTTAGGGTTTATTACCTCAAAAGGTAGAGCACAGAAAGGTGAGATGTATCAAGCTAAAGTTAATATTAAATATTTAAATTTGTTTATTACCTTGGGGCTCAGAAACGAACATTTACACGAGTACGAGTACGAGTAGGTACATACATGGTTTTTGATGCCTTTTATATAAAATATACGGTAGCTGCTCCCGTGGACCTACTCTTATAAAGTGTGAACCGGAGTGAGAACTAACAATAAAGTAAAGGGAAAAATGCGAAAGTGAAAATTATAAGTATTTCATAAAAAAAATGTAACAAACTTATATTTGTAGTTCAATTCATAGAAAATAAATGATTTGTGCCTCGAAGCCTGTGGGTACGATGCCCAGTCGGCTAACAAGGCGAAGCACGGTTTGGCTTCTGTACCGTACCGTAGGATAATAGCTTAGTGGGGGACCTCATCTCAAAAGTTACAAAGAAGTGAGAGACAGCTCTGACTCACGCTGCTCCGCTGCGCCATGCCACATCGGGGTTTCACTTGTGAACAAATTTATAAACAAATTTTTATTTGTTATTTCATATGTAATATTTCTGCCTTGGAATATATTTCTATGCATCACGAGCATGCTATAGTATTCTTGAACTTTTTTATTATTATTTATTTATATTAAAAAGTAGTACATTTAAAGCGGTCATCAATAAGTACATGTCGAGCGGAGTTGTATTACGCGCATGCGCACGCATGCACCTACTACTACTGTTTGATTCGATATTAGTCATCATCATACAATATTTGCTCGTACGACACGCCGGGCGAGGACTTGGTATTCACTGTTCCAATTCATTTGTGGTATTATTCTTTCTTTATACTCTGTCACTGACAGGAAGACTGTCACTTGCAATATGTACTAATAACACAGGCTGAATTGGCAATAACAACATTGTGGGCCAACAACTAACACCAAAATATAGAGAGGGTTGTGGAGCAACGTAAAGCCTTTTTGTTTTTGATACAATAAAAAAGTTACATCAACTTAAAGCGTAAATTGTTACTTCGTAAAACTTTTTTTGTACTTAAATGTTTTAAACTTAACTGTCATATTGAATTGGCAAAATCTTTAGCTTGCGATATTTAGTGTTTGATATTATTTGTAAGTCGACACCCTCTCGAGCAGCCACGTAGAGCTTGAAACTTCTCAATGATAGATAGAGATTTTTAGGGCTATATACTATGTATAATCTATGTTTTAACTAGGACCATTCGAGCAAAACCGGGATTTTCAATATCGACTTTAAAAAAAGCTCGGGCTCCCGGTATTTTCGATATTTTCAGTATTTGACAAAATTAGTATTTTGTTCAAGCCTCAGTTAAACTGATCGCCAGTTTCAGTCTAATAGTAAATTAAAGTATATTTACTAAATAATATTTTTTTTAAGTATCATAAGGCAGTTTAATAATACAGGTAACACAAATGATCAAAAGAAAATCAAGCCATTTTTATTTTCATTATACAAACAAGCAAACAGCACTCTCTGGATTGCTGTGGATAAAAACTACTTTGATTTTGCATTGGCTTTTCAACTGGCATTCCTAAATGTTGTGTTTTTATCGAAAGAAATAGAACCGTCGTATGTAAAACCTGAGCCGGAAAGCCTGACGGCTCAACATCATCTTCTTATGCCATAACAAGTTACTCGAATGTTTAACGTCACTCCGAAGAAGAAAGTCGCCGATAAATGTTTATTTATTTTAACTATACATTTGTATATTTCAAGCAGACGTAGCCGCACGGGCCCGCTAGTTTAATACAAGCGTCATCTACATTTTTTATCTTAAACTTTTTTGTTTATGGTGGAGCATCCACGAAACATTTTGTATATGACTGTGAAGTTAGTTAGACCAAAAATGACACTGGATGGCGCTAGTGGTAAAAAATAAGCCTTTTTATTGAAATAATATAAATATAATTTAATATATTATACCAAATTATGAAAAATATGCAATATTATAATTTTAAGTTACGCAGTAGTAACTAAGAAGAGTAAACTATTGCGCAATACATTTATGCGTAATATTTCAATTATTAAAAGGAAACAATTACAAAATAATAAATTCATAAAAAAATATTTATTCTAAAATAAGCTATTAAATAGAACAAATCAGCCAGAAGATGTCGGATTTGAGTAGTGCCAGGAAGGAAATATCAGAAAACCTGAAGGAGGCCCAATCCATAAGAAGCTGGCTGGGCTACGAGACCGAGCAACCCTTCAGAGAGATAGCGGAGATAAAAGAAGCACACTCATCACTGTCGAAAGTCATCTGGGAGCTAGCCGTGACACGAACAAACACAGAGGCGACTCATTCCACTCAGTGGGAGGAACTGCAACAAGCGACAAAAAGAATAGCCACCTGACATCTCTGGCTAACCGGTTTGAATTGTTTCGGCGGGACGTGGATAACCTGGCGTCCCATGTGTCCGAAAACTTGCACAGGCCTTCGGAGACACCAGCCCCCAATAACGACAAAGACACCGAGGAAAGAACGAGGCTGACGGAGTCCCTGCAGGCGATAGAAACGACACTCACAGAAATAAAAGAAAAAATCAACATGCCACATGGCAAACATCCAAAAGGCAGACATGAGGATACGGGTTCGCTACAGGAAGCGCGCTGGAACCCCCACGAATGCCATCCTGTACTTCAGGTTTCCCCGGTGATATATAAGCGGTTCACCGAGGCCGGGAAGATCTACATATGCTTTAACAGGTGCACGGTGGAGGATCAATCCCCACTAGTGCAATGTGCCAAATGTTTTGGCTTCGGACTCTTTGCAAAGCCGGAACGGAATTATGTAGTTACTGCGGAGAAGACCACGCGGGGAAGGTCTGCCAAAAACGGCAAAATCTAGAAACCCCCCGGTGATCAAATTGCGCAAAATCAAAAAGGGAAACCGTGGACCAGGCACATACAGCCTATAGCTTAGAGTGCCCGGAAAGACAAAAATGGGATGGTATAGCACGTTCCAGGGTTCAGTATTGCTAAGGGCCCCCCAAACACTTCAGCACGTGTCGCCTGCGAGGTGCGCAGGGTGACCGGGAGCGAACTCAGGTTCGTCCAAGCGAACCTACAACGCTCCAAACTGGTGACGGCGGAAATATACAAAATGGCGGTAGAGAAAGGTATCTCAATCGCATTTGTCCAAGAGCCAAGGAAGGACAGGTGAGATGAAATCTTAACCATGCACAGCCACCATCCAGTGCACTCTAAACCGCCAGAAACCGGTTAAGGCGGCCATAATAATCTTCGGAAACACCCTGGAGGTGATCCATGACCCCCAGATCGTGACCGAAAACGTGGCTGCCGTCCATCTCAAAGCCGGACCGCTGTCGTTGGAAGTACTCTCCGTGTACTGTGAAGGCGACCAGAACTTATCCCCATACCTAGCCCAAGTCAAAAAGGCCACCACAAAAATTCACACCAACCATCTGATAGTGGCGGGCGACGTGAATGCTTGGAGTCATTGGTGCGCCCCGACGAAGAGAGTTCACTGTCGAAGAGTATATGCAGGCAAGGGACACATACAATCAGAAAGCAATAGAGGCAGCCACCCAGAGCTGGAAGGAGTTCTGTACTTCCAAGACCGTGAGAGCGTTTGGGACGGCATCTACAGAGTTATAAGGAAGACGTCCAAAAGACAAGACGATATGTTGCTAAGGAACACAGCTAGCGAAACACTGTCACCAGATCAGTCGGCGGAGCTCCTGGCAAAGACGTTCTACCCTGACGACCAAGTAGATAGCGAAACTGAACTGCACAAGCGAGTCAGAGAGGCCACTGAAGGAAGAACTCCCGCGGAGNCCCCCAAACATAACATCTCGAGGACTTTGGCGAGGGCCATTCTGGGAGTCGTCTCTCCAAGGGGAAAAGAAACCCCAAAATGCTCTGCCTCTAAGGCTGACATTCCGGGAGTCGAAGAAACTCCAAAATGTTCTGCCTCTAAGGCTGCGCGCCAAACTAGCACGCAAGAGAGAGAGGTCAAAGCCTTTTTCGATACCCGAAATCAACGGGAACAAAAAGGACACCGCGAAGGCGTACTAGAGCACAGCAGGGGCAACATAACACTACCTGACCTAAAAATGGCCAGAAGCCCAAAGGAGCATGCTATAAATGCGTTCATCGAGTTCTTAGCCACATTAAAGGCAACCCGCGAGGTAAACACCAATGTCTGTAAAAAGATCCTTCAGACTTTCCAGAGAGGGAACTTCAAACTCCTGGAAGTGGAGCTCGATGAAGCCAAAGCCGCCATCTATGACAACGTCAGCTCCCGCGTCATTCACGGAAGCATGACGGGACAGTACATGGCGGCCTATAGCAGCACCGAGGGCTTTGTAGGCCTGGTCAAAAGTGCAAGAGTAGACGATCCCACCAAATTCCTAACATCAGAGAGCGACCAAGTGGAGTAGTGGCTGAATGCACGAGGGTGATGCTGGACGATAGGATACGCGGAATGGCAAACGCCATTTCAAGCGATCCTGAGCCGGGTGCAGCCTTCGTGAATTGGGAGCTACCAAAACTTTCCTGGGTAAATGGGGTTCCGGGGTGTGGTAAGACAACTCACATTGTCAAACACTTCGATGAGGGTACGAAAGTAGTAGTGACAACCACAGTAGAGGCCGCGAAAGATCTAAGAGAGAAGCTAGCGCACCGCCTTGGCACGAAAGCGACAAAGAGAGTGCGAACAATGGCCTCGTCTTCGTCGATCTTAGTCATCGGTTTTCATGAGGGAATAGTTATAAACCGGCTAACGGTGGACGAAGCCCTCATGAACCACTTCGGGGCCATTGTTATGGCGGCCATACTGTCAGGGGCGAACGAGGTCACACTCATCGGAGACATCAATCAGCTGCCTTACATCGACAGATAAAATCAATTCGAATTAAGGTACTGCAGGCATAGCTTGAGAACCAACATCACATGCGAGTTGCCTTGCACACATCGGAGCCCAATGGACGTCGCCTATGCCCTCGCCGGAGTATATAACAGCATTTACTCCGCGAGCCCCATTGTCCACTCCCTAAAGGTTCTCGGATACACCGACGCGCGAATATCACACTGTAACGACGGCACACTATATCTGGTCCATACGCAGGAGGAGAAGAGGCAGCAGAAAAACCAGGGATATGGAGCTGGAGCAGGTTCGCGAGTCATGACTATCCATGGCCCTGGGGCAGACTTTCGCAGACGTCGTCATCGACCGAACCGGATGCCCACGGATCCGAGTACATGAGAGCGTCTCTCACGCAGTCGTCGCAGTGACGAGACACACCAACACCTGTGTCTATTACTCTGACGATGGCGGTGACGCAATAGGCAACTTCATCAGCCGAGCGGTGGGCGCTTCATTTATGGAGGTGGTGGAGGCGAATCTAAAAGGGGCACAAAGAGAAGATAGGGTGATAGAGGCATTGATCCAGAAACTTAAGGAAGGCGTTCTGCACAAGCCAGTCCAAGTCTTATTCTGATTCCACACTTATACATGTATAAAATAATTATATATAAGACAGCTATAATGTAATGTTCGATAATAATATATGTTAAAAAAAATTTTTTTTGCGGTAGGGGTCTAAAATTCTCCCAAAACGAAGTACGCCACATTAAAAGAACTTTGATAAACTAATAAAAATCCACGGGCAACAATGCGCCCGTGGATGTAGCTTTTAAAATTAAAAGAAAAATAAAATAAATAAGCTATTTGTAGCTCCGTCCTCCTCCTCCCGCCGTTCCGGACATAGCGTATTCGGCGTGGCGGCGTGGCGGTCTCCAACGCCGCATTCGTCGCCACTTGACGCACCAGCGGGGACGCACTGGTGCACGTCGTCTTGTGGGAACGCCCTATCATTGCGCTCTCTCGGTGTGCACGTGGCTGATGGATCGTTACGGCCCTCGGAAGGGCTGGCAGGGGTCGCTGCGAGCAAGCCTTCCATCTTGGACTTCTCTTCCCTTGTTACGTAAAAAGCATGAGGATCACCCGGAGGGCATGTATGAAGAGGTTGATGACAGTGAACTAGGTGAAAGAGGTATGTAGAGACCGTAACGTTTGGCGCTCCGTTCTCTCTGACTACTCTGCTAGCGATAAAGCGTGAAGCTATGTTATGTTCTTGTTGTTCTAAAACAAGTCTAATGAATTTTGAACATCATTCTACTTTTAACAACATAATATATCTATAACAAATATCGTACATTTCATATTTATGAAATAATAAATGACAACTACCAAACAAACCGTTTGTGATGGCAACACTAGTGTTACTTCAATTTCAATAATAACAAAATATTTTGAAAGTGAGCATTTTGACACCAATATATCATAAGTATTCAGCGTTTTATTTATTAAATACTAAATATATTATGTATGTATGTTACTTAGCAGTTTAGTTCCATACGCGTTGAAAAATGTTCATTTGATTAGAATATTTAGTATATTATGAAAATGTAAAGTTTTAATAGAGTAGCCTCGTTTATTTGCGGTTAAAATCCACTTCCCGGGTTTAAATTGAATAATTGACGTGTTTGTACGCGCATGCGTACTACGTACGGCGAGAAGTGAGCACTGAGTGAAGCTGACAGTGGCTCAGGGCAGGGCGGCAGGGGCACTCTTCAGTCCTCACTCGTGGTAGTGTCTTGTCTCAGTGCTCCAGCAAACAACGACGACCGGCGCTAGCCACTACTGCTATAACTACTTGCTAGCTTGCACCAAACTAACTGTAAGTCGTCTTAACTATATCATTTAACTTTTAAATTAATTTAAACTGGCTTTTTAACCCGCACGTCCAGCGCGTTGTTCACGTAACTAACTTATTTTGGACATTCACTTTAAACTTTGTTGTTCTAACGTTTTGTTCATTTTGGTTTTTTCTAACAAAGTGCAGCAATTTTCTTATGTTTATTTAATTTATTTTTGTTTTTAATGTTATATTAAGTTAGAATGGAGCAAGAATGGCTTAAAGGTGGTTCTTGCATGCCCTTCAAGCAGGGCTTTGAAAGTTTTACATTAACAAATGAAAGGAGTGTCCAGAGAGTAGCCCGCTTCAGAACGAAGGTTAAATGTTGCCTTGAACCCATTTTCAACCATGTGCCCACCACCTTGACAGAGTGAGTACTGCACTGTTACATGTGTTATTTGTTATTTTCATTCTTATGCTTCACCTTGTATCCTGGGGAGCATGCACTCTCTAACGGCTGCTGTGTCCACAACATGTTGTTTAATTCTTGTTTTATGCATATCTAGCATGAATAACAAACTAACTATTATATAAATGTAGCATAGAGATATTGCAATGTAAATGAGGCTTGGTACGTTTAGTTACTAGTATGCATTTTGTATATCTCAATGCGCTATTTCAGAGAGAGGAGTTTAGAGAAGGCAGATCAGAGCCTAGCAAAAATGCCAACTGCTAACTCTGAAGAAACCGCTCTGCTGAGGTAAGTTATTTTGAAAGTTTACTTGGGAATGGTAATTATAGAAATAGTTGCTCTACATTATATGGTCATGCGTGCTAGATTATACAATACACTGTAACATCTCAAATAATGTTGTTAATTGTTTCAATTAAACTTCATAGAAATTAACTTATTTTTATTTATAAGTACCTAAATTAGTTTTTAATAAACTTATTTAGTTTATGCTCCTGCGACTGTGAATGTGGTGGATTAGTTTCACACATTTCTTAAAATAACTTTTTATATTTAAAACTTTGATTATTTAATTTTTATATTTATATTTGTGGGCACTGCATTATCTTATAAATTGGCCAAAGAGTGGCCATATTCCCATAAATTCGGCTTAAAAACTCTTCAACTTATGTTAAAATAATTGAGCATTGGGTATTTCTAGATGTGGTCAGCCTTCCAGCTATCTTGGCTCCACTTATTATAATGACATATAATATAAGGAATTGTGCACTTGTACTATTGACATAACACAAGCACAAACACACACACACACGCACACATCTTGATGCTACAGTCTTTATATAAAATTTATTTAATTTAGCAAACATGAAATGTTTTGGTTTTTATGATTGAAATAAATTTTATTTGTAGATAATATTTATACACGAATTTTCTTTAATTAGAATGCGTGTTGGTCAACAATTCGGCCAAGTGAACACGTCTAAGCAATGGTTAACGGTGTTTTGTAAATGATCATTTCAAAGTAATTTTCTGATAAAATCTTGCTACTCTACAATGATGTGACATGCACACGTGACTAACATCTCTACTTAATCAACAGAGCTGAGGTTATTTATAAAGGTGTTATGGTAGGCCGTGGACGGTGGACGGTGTCCGCGGCCATCGGCAGATATTGCACGAGGGGTTGCCTCGTTAACTTGATTGTATCCCCTTCTCGTGAAGTGGGCGGAGTGACTCAATAGCGTAGAGCCCCACCACGTTTAGCCTGACCATGTGTTGAGTACAAACGCAGTGTACAAGAGTAGAAATTGCCCGAGGATCTTCGGCTCTTGTGTGGTCCTCAGACGGGCACTCTACATCGCACTTGCACATAATGAAAATAAATAAAAGGAATTTAGAACAGAGTTAGAGGAGGATATCCTTTCAGTTTATCTTGTTCTTTGCTTTAAGTGTCACCGCATCATGCTAGGTGTTAGCCTAGTTTCGTCCTTCACAATGCTCTGAGAGCGCCATGACGTAGTGCCCTCTTTCTTTCTATTTTAGTACCTAAATTATGTCATACCATTTTTGTGGGTATTGTACTATTTTGAGATACCTCTAAAATTGCTGGGATAGTATGAATTGTTCATATTAATTTCAGTATTCTAGAATTTTTGTAATTACTTTTAATTTTGAGGCCGTCGTGGCGCAGCGGTATAAGGGTGTGACTGTAACGCGACGGTTGTGGGTTCGATCCCCACTCGAGGCAGTGAAATATTTATTTTCGTTTATATTTCCATTTCTTTGCTCTAATGTCAAGGCAAAGCGCGGCGTTGAGTTCTGCCAGTCAACACCCAATGCCCCCAAAATTTGCCAGAAAGTGGGGAACGGAGTGTCAACACTAGGTTCCCTCTGTCTGCCCTGCTGTGTGCGGGATACAGCGTGAAGCTAACTTTTGATTTTTTTATTCTTAAAAACATTTTATAGAAATCTTTTGGATATGATCGATTTTATTTGCGTTGTAATATAAGTTTAAATAATGTATATATTATTTAAATGAGTGTACTATATCAAAAAGACACTAATTTTCAAGTGAAAACCAAATTCTATTTTTAAAAGTTATAATAAACGTGCATAAACTAGTTAGTATATTCGTATCTTTTTAGTTGAATATCTTAACGAGTTTCTGAGAAATGTTCTCATTAAGGCACCTCGAAGCATTTAAGACGCAAATTTGGTTCAGATGTTATGCGACGACCTTGACTGAGTTTCTCATAGAGACCGCTATTACTGTTACGTCCAGAACGTAATTCAGCAAGATTCCTCGTTACTTTAGCCCACACGCCTAGCACCGGAGAGGTGCCTCCGGCACACAGATCCGTCATCACCCATGACTGTGTGCCGGAACCTTAATGTTAATTACAATTAGATAATAACAATTTTACTAGATACCTTTATATAGAACACGTTAAAAGCGCAATCCGTGTGAGGAATGAGGTCATCGCGAAACAAACGTTACTTTCAAACACTTACGCTTTGTATATGCATTTGCTCCTTTAGAGTCCTACTCTTCAAGTATTGAAGCGACGTAATGGCGGAAAGGTTTTAGGATGTTTAACCTATATCCATAACAGATTAAATTATTCTTTACTTTAAATTTTCTTATATTAAACATTTTTAAGTGAGTTCCACTAGTTTAACAATTTGTGGTGTAAACAAGGATTTCATTGGCTGTTGGTATGGTAAGTTACCGATTGCTTGTGGAAGTGTTGAACGTTTTTCTATTAAAAGATTTTACGTCGGGATATAAATGTAATTAGTTGGTACACACCATTAAACACCAATGTCCCGGCCTGGTCCTGGCGCAGGGCCAGGGAAAGCAGTCGATGCACTCACGGTGTGACATCTACCTTCACATATAGTGTGGGGCGTGGGGCCGGGAGTAGACAGAGTCAGACTCAAGTATTCATGCTGCAGTCTCGATTTTACAGTTAAATTCATATATATCACAATGTCTTTGAAATATTTTCCACGTGTGTTGAAATCATGTCATGCAATAAAATCATGTTTTGGTAAATGGTCTATTTCATTATAAACTTAAGTCATTAGATGTAGGCCTCGTGGGCATCCATCTGCATGATGAAAAACTATACGCACATACGACATGCGCTCCAGGTGCAAGTAAAATATTTAGAACTAGCGACCCCCGGCTTGGCCCATTTGAAGTATACTAATATTTATTAAGTATTTTAAGTATTTTAATAAGTATTTAAGAAAAAAATATGAATTATTTTAGTATGGTTATCCACAGAGTGGAAGCGGCACTACTTTTACGGCTGCAGCATAACAGCGTAAAATATTTTAAACTCATCTGTAAAGCGATGCAAGATGTCGCAAAATGTTTTCATGTCAGATATTCCCACGGTACGCTGTTCTATAGTTATACTTACATGAAGGAGAGATGGAGAATCTACTTTCAGGAGCTGTCGAACGCACATTGCGTGCAGTCTTCCTCACGATCCACCTCCTATCCTCGAACTTATTGCCCCAATAAACCTTGACGAAACTCGTAATTGCCTTCGACGCATGAAGATCGGAAAAGCGGTGGGACCTGACGACATCCCGACCGAAGCGTGGAAATAGTTGGGCTCTCTCGGTGTGCTCATGCTTACTGACATTTTTAACCATATTTTGGACACTGGAAAGATGCCACACCAGTGGCGGCATTAAGGTTACACCATGCAGCTCCTCGAACGCATGATCGATATCAGGCTCCGCCAAGAGTGTCGAACATACACAATATATCCATCAAGCGTATGATTTATTACTTCACTGCATGGTGCAGGAAGACTCGGGCTTCAAAGCTAAGTCACGTTGAGTGATCGTTGATTGTTGTTGTAGGCGAAAATGCGAGACGAGTGTCGGACTTACTTCTCTATTTTGACTTCATTTGAAATACATTTTTGTTGTGTTGTCTTCTATATTTAAATGAGCTGATGAGAACTACAGCTTTAGATATTGTATACATTTAATTTGAATATAATTATAAATTCAAATACAATTATTAATACTTGCTTCAGAGGTCTTTACAGTAACTAATACTAGCTTATATATATTAATATAAGATATATATTACTATAAGAAACTATTGGAAATATTAATGAATTAAAACAAGGCTTCAAATAATTATTAAACAACTAAAGGGAATTATCTAACAATTCATCGGGCAGAGTGACGTTAGCGATCTTCCTCTTTCGGTCGTCGTTGACAGCCTTAAAAAGTGCCAGCCAGTAATTAGAGTCGTCTTTATATAACCTCTATGGTCATTATTTCTAACAATATAATTCTACAACAACTAGATCTACAGCAACTAGATTATATTTTGATTTGTTGGACTTAGTCTCGAAACTTGTAATATGTGTGTTGATTTGTGTAACTTCAGCTTCAACGATATATGTATTTGTCTACTTTAATTATTTAGGGTTAGCGTCAGAAATATAACTTTTATATTACACTTCGGCTCCCGTGCGGCTGTGCCCACTTGCAACATACTAATGTTTATTTTAGTGTATTTAAGAAAAAACCGTCCAAGCGCGAGTCGGACTCGTCAACAGAGGAGTCTGCACCAATTTCAGGATTGTGATTGGGAAGTGCCTCATAGGTTTTGATGATGCGGCGAATAAAATTAACTTAGGTCTACGGGAAGTACTACTATAAGCGGTAAATTTCATACAAAATGAAGCAAAAAATATGTATAAATGCTCATATATTTTGATAGCGTTGTATGAGAAGCTTAATTTCTGTGCTGCAAAAACCTGTAATCCAGAATATCAGTTATTAGAAGTAGAATATTCTTCACAGCGGACAACAAAGTGACCCTATAAGGGTTCCGCTTTTTTCCTTTTGAGGTACAAAACCCTAAATTAGATTAATTATCTTAGTTTGCAAAACGCATTAAAGAAATCATAATTGAAGTGTTTTGGAAATTGATTTGTGTTTCATATTTAATTCTCTCAACTCAAAGCCACGCATTGCCTTGTTGCCAAAGCGGAGAAATGGAAATACTAAATCAAAACAAATTAAATCAGCATCGCGCTGTAGGGTACGCAGAGGGAACCTAGTGTTAAGACACTCTGTTCCCCACTTTCTGCCGAATTCTGGAAGCATTGCATGTTGAGTAACCCACAACTGTTGTGCTTAAATTCACCAACTTGATTGTAATAAAATAAACCATATGTGTTTTCGCAAGCTTGCGTGAATCCAATGGTGAAAACCGCATCTAAATCTGTTAAGCCGATTCTGAGATTAGCGATAACAAATGCACAGCCAAAAATATTTTAAAAATCATTGTTTTGGGTTCTATTAGATTAATAAAGGTTCCCAATATTTTTTTTAAAATATCTTCCAAGTACAGACCTGACCAGATAATATTATACAAATAAATTTACTGAAATGACAATATTGTACAGCTTCGAAATTTTTTTTTCAATCGTTACTTTTTACATTATACATCATTTATTGATAATTTGAATTATTTAATAACTATTTAGTCGATGTTAGTCAATTCAGCTACCTTCCTCTGACTAAAACGCTAATATCTCCAACAGCCTGCTGCCGATCGACAGCATGGACGACATCGAGCTGAAGAACATCCAGCTCCAGTTCCCAAACGCTCGCCGGTTCAGCGACACCGCCTGCCAGGAAGTGAGGGTTCACACGGACCGCGGGGACGTCATGGTGGCCATCCAGGGCGACCGCGCCAAGCCTGCCATCATCACCTACCATGATATGGGATTGAACTGTAAGTAGTTAGTTGCCTTCATAGTGCATGAACAATAGACCAGTGCGACCTGTGCTCTGTTAGTCAGTCACTCAGTAACAGATAGGTACTTCATAAAGGTACCCCGCAGCAGCAGCGATATGAGCGTTAGTTTCTTTATTTCTTTATTTTACCAATAAATCTTCGGAGAGCTTTCGAAATAAAATTTAGAATTGCCATGGAAATGTGCTTTTTTCATACGTTTTGTAATGCTAATCGCTTAATGTTATATAATATTTGTCTTGATTGTTTAAAGTAGAGATAATTCAGATGAAATGAAGAGTTTCTTTTATCAACGTGGAAAACAATATAAAATTGTGAAGCACATAGCATCTATCGTCGCATTTCATAAAGTTTTAAACTTTTATAGAAGTATCGCATTTTGTAAGAATAGGTTATCACTTCGACTGTATTTTTTTGTTTGTTAGGTTTGTCCATTTCTGACGTACCAGTCGTCAGAAATGAACAAAAAAATCTATGAGAAAATCCCAAACCTTAAATTTGCATTCGGTACGTGTGCGACAAATGGACGAATAACTTAATATCACTTCACTGATAGTTTGGTGAAAGTTTAGTTAGGTTCTGATTATGGGATTAATTATACTGTAATAGTTACAAGTAAACATATTGTTAAAATTGATGTTAGCTGTGAGATTCCTCATCGTTGCATTTCTTTTCAACCAACCTCAAAAAAGGGAGAGGTTCCTAATTCGCCCGAATATTTATTATGTATATTCTTGTGATACCAAAATGCTAGTTTGCACAAAAATAATACTGAATTAAGTAAAATTTTACATAAGACAACCACCATCGCTTGTTGACAACCACTACCACCACCATCACTCGTTTAACAAGCATCCTTTTAAGATCTACTCATCTAAGACTTCTAACAACTAACTAAAAAGTAAGAAATAATTTCACAAACATTTTATAATTTTGAAGTAGGACCAAGTAAAACAAACAGGCTTAGTAATTTCGATATTGTAAAAAGGTTGTAGCATTCTGAGAGTAAATGAAGCTATCGTCGGTCATAGAGTCGGTCTCCACTTGGGCCCTACATTGCGTTATTTTACATTATTACGAATAGTAAGCAGGGAACATATAAAAAGCAGTGACGTACGTGTTCCCCAATCAATATTAGTTGTTTGCTAAGTAGGCTAGTAATAACGCAGTAGTAGGACGCAGGCGGAGCCGGAAGTAAATGTCAGTAAATGTCGGAAGTAAATAAACGCTACGGTATTTCAGACGTGAAAACAGAAAAGCTCGGCACGTTCACATATGCATATTAAAAGTATGGATATTATTCTTCTGCTTTAGTTTTAACCGCAACCTTATGGAACATTTGATTGACGAAGGTAGTGCCTGCGCCGAGCGCTTGACGCTGGTTCAATTCCTGCTACGTTCAAATTTTTATACATTTATAAAAAAGTAGTATATATCTCGTACATTTGGATATCTAGTACATTATTTCTGAAAGTTTCATAAATGCTCTAGAAACGACACTTCACAACTAAGAATTTGTACTTCAGTTTTAAAAGGTTGGAGATGTTATATAAGTTGCCACTTATCCACTTCAGCTATCTTGTCGATATATTTCTTGGTCTGATACCTTCGTGTAGTGGATTAAAGTTAAGTTTCATTTAACAAGCACTTCTATAAATACCCACTACCATAGCGAGTACCATGACCTATATATAAATATATATATTTATTGAAGACTTATTTACTTGACTGCTAAAAGGTCGCCATTCATAATTTACTAGAGTGCATCGTGACATTAATGAGAGAAATCTCTCGTTACAGAACTAATAAAAAATTGCAATTTTCTATTTCATATATTAATATGTTTGTTATCAGCGAGTGACTGTAAACGCGACAGGCTGTAGGTTTGATTCCCACTCGTAAAAATGACAAATTTAGGATTAGGATACCATAAATGATAATCATGATATATCTTTTTAAAATCCTCGTATTCAGCTCTTGAATTTGATACTATGTCTAATGTCGGCACAGTGCTGCTAAGACGAATCTAACGATACCTTAATTATGTAAATCCGTACAGCGGACTTAAAATATGAAGTCAACAGAACTTAAGTAATAATAGGAGGCCTACTCTCCATGTAACGTGAGATACGGCGACATCTCACATCATCACCACTGTATCCCGCATACAGCATACCCTGACATTGCTTGTTAGGCTCCACCACATTGTCCACGCACGCAATAGCGTGTTGCGTTGCGGAACTCAACGGCGTGCTTCGATTCATTCGTCTTAAGTGAAAAGAGAGGTGCGAGTTTAATAACTACAACTTTGACCAAAGTGGCATTTCTAAATCGACTACTAATACTTATAACATATATTGTTTATTGTAAGATTTGGGCAATTAAGATAAACTACTTATAATTTCTCATATTTTAAAAAAATAATTGTTTTCAAGTTACTATTAAGCATATAAAAAAATAGTCTCCTTGAAACCGAACCACTATGGCTCTGGTCTTTGTCTTCAAAGTGCATCGTTGACTTCTGCCATTCATCAACATGAAAGGCTCGAATTCAGATGGAGTCGGAATTCAGGGAGAGAAAACACTTTACTCTATATCCCGCATATAACATATCTGATCTAGTATTATGACACTTTCCGTGCTGGTTCTCCAGTCAGCTGTCACGGCGCTGGGCCTTGCTTGATCACTTGCCACCACACTACAATAGTAGGTCAGTAAAACTGACATTTGCCTATTCTAGATCTAGTGTATAGGTATACCTGGATACGTGGCACTCCACTACTGTGCGGTTTACACGCGCCACCGAACTGTGAAATGGCCCGCGGCAGTTTTCAGGTCGGTACGATATGGGTTCCTTCAAAAAGCGCGTCTATCTCCACCACAAAGGCCGGCAACGCACGGGCCGTGGAGGGCGGTGATCACCATCAGGTGACCCGAACGCTCGTTTGCCTTGTCCTTTTTCCATAAAAAATTAAATAAATAGGTATATAGTAGGTACAAGCAATGTTGGTCGATGCTCCCTAGGTATCGTGGTTTAAAAGAGCGATAAAAATCGAAGCGTTTTTAATACTTAATGATGTGTTTAATAATTTTTCAATAATTTTATTATTATTTTATTATTATTTTATTATTATTTTATTTAAAAAAACAGATTACGTGTTATTTAAACATATATGTATTCGGAAATTACCCTTGTAAATAGTTTTTTTTTTTTTAATAATATTGTTTATTCAAATAGACTATTATTATAAGCACTTTTGAATCGTCGCATGTACATGTCAACAAAAAGCTACCACCGGTTCGGAAGGCAGTTCTGCTGAGAAGAACCGGCCTAAATATCCTGCCTGACATTCAATAGACATTAATTCCGTACATGTTCATCCTCCAATATACTTTTAAAAATAATAATAAGATCAGACATAACTGTCGAATACATATTTTTTTATAAATATAATATAATTATAATATAAATAGGCCTTTAGAAAATATAAAGTGCTTTAACGAAAAGCTGCCTACTAAATATTAATAAATATGTAGCTTTATGTCAAGGAAGGACTAACCCGGCCCGATCTTGCTTTGCGCAGATCTAAATACATATGGAACATGTAGTTAATTAATGCATTAGTAATAACTACGCAAACAATCAGCGCATTGTGCAGGAATCCCGAACAGTCACACCCTTGTGCCGCTACGCCACGACGGCTTCTATTTTTTATTAATACACACCTTAATGAATATTTGTATAATTCAAGCAGGCGAGGGCCACTTACTAGTGGCCCTCGCCTGCTTGAACTATACTTACTGGTACTCTTCGGCTTCGCCCGCGTTCCAATCGTGAGAGGTAACTCTGATTGCTGAGACGATGGGATCAACGTGATGTAATCAGTATTAGGATCAGTATCACTACTAAACTACTTTTTCCTTGATGGGCTATAGCCCAAAATGTAGTTCCTGATATTACCGTAATCAACCAAACCACCAAGGAGGTTACTTAGACAAAATATTTAAAAAAACGTCATCAGAACTGGGGATGAGGAATAGTTCTAATTGAAAATTGGTTTTTAAATTGGATCCAGGAACCGGTAGGTTTTATTGCGGTAATCGTTTCCTGGTACAGTAACCCAGCTAACGCCTGTACTGCGGTCAGACAGATTGGACACAACTGTCTAGATTATAGACATTTGATCGCAGAGGCCAAGCCCGCTATATGCATTTATATATGTGATTACCTCCACTGTTAATTGCTATAGATATTTTCAGTACGTATTGAAATTCTTTACATAATTGTTTTACTAGGTAGTAGGTACTCAATCCGTATGTGGGAAACTCGGCTGGCAACACCATCTGCCGGCTTAAGGACGATCGAAGCTGTTCGTCCAGGCTACCGCCAGTGGTAAGCGCGGCGTCACGGCGTCCTAACCTTCTGCACCACACAAATGGTTACTTGTGTCTGATCGCTGGGAGGGAGTCCGACGCACGCTGCCATCACTGCGACGACTGCCTCAACGAGACGGCCCAGCATACGTTGGAGGTGTGCACAGCCTGGACGTCTCAATCAGTCGTCATCGGGGACGACCTTTCTCTGGCAGCCGTAGTCAAGGCCATGTGGTCTCATCCTTCTGCGAGGCAGTGGAGTGGCACCCTTGACTCCGCGACGGTTCTCCCCGTGTCTTGCGGCCAGTGGCGGTCGATGAGGAGCACAGTAAGGTTTTTTAGTTGGTATTCGGACGGTCTACATCTGCCAGTCCGCGAGTCCCACATAACCCATACAATATCTCTGTTTTCCTTGACGCGACGTTCGTGCTACATATGTATCGTATATAGGCTTATATGTTGCAGGGATATCCCCGTACAATCATTTTTAAATACCTATTCAACGATACTCAAGTTGACGTAGTTCGGGTTTTGTTTTTTCATTTTGACAATATGGCGAATGATTTGTTTGCGTTGCGCAGTCAGAAAAGAAGATCTGAAAGCGTTTCATAACTTCTACAGATATATGCTCTACAATAAATAATATTATGAACAGTGCTGTCAGCGTATTGCTGCTAATGACCGAAAGTGACCTTCGGGTCCCTGAATAGGCTATAGTGTAAAATTGTACCGACTCTAAAAGCACGGGTTCAATCCTATATAGCGTCCCTTTAACTTCAAATTAGACGTATACGTACGTATACGAAGTATACGTGTACGTACCCAACAGCATGGATAGCGTAGTGAGGCATCCATACAACTGTACAATATTCGAATAGGCTATTACGTTTATTTATTTTATAAATCTATCCTACAAACTTAAACTTAAATGTAGGCAATTGTGTAGAAAAAATCGGTACAACTAATAATATTATTCCACAGATACCAGCTTTCAGCCGTTCTTCAACTACGTGGACATGCGCGCCCTGCTCGAGAACTTCTGCGTGTACCACGTGAACGCGCCCGGCCAAGAAGAAGGAGCCCCCACCCTCCCCGACGAGTGAGTAGACTCTCCTACTACTAGGTACTACTTCCTACACCACACGCCGTCTCTAACTATAGATAAACATTATAATATGTATAAAACACACCCTCGTGTCCAACACGAGCATTCACCGAGCAAAGCTCACTCACTCATCATGAAATCTGAGAAACTACAAGTGTTAGGAATAAGAAATTTTGCATAGGAGTTACTTACAGGACGTAGGTGCCTGCTACTCAGAAATTTGCAATATTCGACTCCTAAGGAGATAAAATAGGGGTTGAAAATTTCTTCTCAACTAATTTTTTTAAATCGCTACCGCTTTTTATAAGATTTGAGATTCTTAAAAATATTTCATTGAACACGTGTTACATGGCTTATTAGAATTCACCCTCTACACTGACAATATTTTAATAAACATATTTAATAAATCATCGTATAATTCAAGCGGGCGAAGCCGCACAAGTCCTCCAAGTATTATATAAATACAGCTTCGCGTATTGTATAACAACTGCAGGGGAGCGGAATGGGTTCTTGAGAAATGTAACAACACCAACCTAATATTGTGTTCCATTCCCACTCTAGGAAAAAAAAAAAAATTAAATATTTGTTTTTCTCGAGTGGGAATCAATCTTACAATATACACCTCCGTTATCCCGCTGTGCCGCTGCCGCTGACGAGCGCTATAGATCAAGTCTCTATCTATGTCGAGTGCCTGCATGTATATGAGTAAATGCTAACAAGTAACTGTAGTCATGCCGCTCAACGACGACCTTTATTTTGTCGCTGAGTGGGAATCGAACTCACAATGACGCTGACACATACAGCCGCGCTGCTGTCCCAATTTGTAAACTGAACCCTGTAATTCTGTAACCAGGGCAATTGACCGTTGTAGGCGTGGGAATCGAACCCAAAACAACCGCGTTATCAATCACTCCGTTTAATGTCGTGTTATGACACTGTCAAATAGGTATATATCTCTTTTTAAAATTGTAAAACCATAATGCCTGAGATATCAATCACCAATACAATCTTTCAATGTTAATGTTTTTTTTTCAATTATAGTACTGAATTCAACTGGAAGCAAATATGACTGAGTGACTGCATTTCCGGTCAAATATCCTTTTCTAATCATATTTACAAACAGAAAGTATATTTAAACTTTCTCATAACAGCTTTAAACATTCTCATTTAAGCAAACCTCGTATATGCATATGTATTATTATATAGAAATAATCATAAATAAGAGCGCTTCAAAACGGTAGAGTTTGTTTAGTTGAACGCGCTAATCTCAGTAACTATTGACTCTAATTTTTTTCATTTTATGTTGCGTAGTCCATTTACTGGAAGGGCGATGTTACATCTCGGCAATTACCATGGGGCACCTAGAATATGTACAATGCGAGCGAAGCCTCAGGTTTTGGCTAGTAAATATTATTTTCGCTTTTAATAGCAATCCTTCTTATAGTATTAGATTAAATAAACATAATTTAAATATGATCCGAAAGAGAAACAATTAGTTTGAACTCCTCCCTCCGCTAAAAGACTCCTATCGCCGCAGTAGCTTCTCGCGTTGTCCCGCCTAGGTGTGGCCGCGTGACGATGGCCGGTGCACGCCCGCAACGCCCATGTTCCAGAAGACAGGTGCGTTACATAACGTCAACATACCGATAATTTGATTTCCTCGTTTATCTTTTTATTTATCTATGCAATTTTCTGTACCTACTTTCATTTTTATATTCTATATTTCTTTTTTTATTTAGTGGTTTTCAAAAGTTTTCAAATTTATTTCATTTTAACGTATCTAATTTTATTTTAGGTTTGTCAAAATATTAACATGATTTAAAACATTTCATTTCTTTGGTTTTCGCTATTTAACCGACTTCAATAAAAAGAGATTATATGTTCGACTTGTTCCTTAATTGTTTTATGTTCATATGATAATATCATCGATTCCTCCGTAAGGTTGACTGATTTCAAATTTTTCTTTTTACTTAAAAGACTGTGAGACTGTGGGAGTCGCTTTGCTACCAAATCAGGTTCTGAATGGGAAATCTAGAAAACATTTCATATTTTGTAGACAATTATATATGTTTCTTATAATTTGAATAAAAATTATATGAAAGAATTATTAAACATGTAATTATTAAATATTATTACTACTACATCAGGTGACCCGAACGCTCTTTTGCCTTACCCTGACCTCTTCCATAAAAAAAACTCAAAATCAACAATATCTACTTACATCTTTATAAATTCATAAACAAGTAGTTTTGTAAGTTTAATAAAACCGCTTACATAAAACACACATGTCACATTCCATAAATAGTCTATCCGTGACACACGTGACACGCGTGACACTAAGAGAAAAGATTAATTATTCGCGCAAATACGCGGCAGAGCCGACCACCGATTGCGCTAATACGGGTATACCCACATTTAATGTAAGTAAGGTCATAGTTAAGAGTATATTATTTGCTCGCTCTCGAGATGATCAATGCTAGCTGCGACGACAGTGAACTACCAACATCGAATTGGTTTTTAACTTAATCATCATAATTATATAAATATAAATTAACTGCTTATTATTTGTGGTACTGTTATATTATTGCTTTACTATCAAGCAAAGTTATTTCAAATTCTACCTATTTACTTATGTGTATGTACATATCTGTTGAGAAAGATAAAAATCATTTATTCTCCCTCGAGTGGAAATCGAATCCACATCTGTCGCGCTTATAGTGAGACGGCCTCTAGCAGCTACAGGTGGGCCATTAAGTTATGCGTTTTTTTAAAAAATCATAGAAAGAACTACAAGGCTTAGGAAAGATCATCTTTATTTATTATAAAGTAAACACATGGGAGATGTATTCTATCCAAACGTACACATTCCTCGAATTGAACTGCTAAGGACTCATTGAATATAAGAGATGTCGCGCTGTAGGCTTCAAAATTATGCAGTTGTAGGAAGAAAAAGTTATGTAACATGTCTGAGTTGCGACTACAATTTCGACTAAATCCGCACTACCCGCGCCCCGCGCCCCGCGCACGCCTTTCTGGTCCACCTGTATTTAATATATTTAAATTAAAATATATAAGTACTTTAAGATTAGTAATAAAACAAATTTAAAGAAAGTTTAAATAAAACAAATTTAAAGATTAGTAATAAAACAAATAAAAATAGATTTGTTTTACAAATTCAACGTTACAATTATTATTCATCGTCGCATTTCAAAGTTTAATGTATCAATTGGCTTTCAGACGCTGTACGTACGTAGTGCTTTTCACGTAGCTGTATTGAATACGAGTTCTTGCATAAATATTTACTTGGGAAATTAGAAAAGCGATTAATCCATACTTCCATACTAATATTATAAAATCGAAACTAACTCTGTTGGTGGCGTAATCAGGGCCAACCTGCCGAGCCGATTGTGATATAATTTCATATAGAGATACTTGCTTGTCTTGGGATGAAGTTTTATGATGCACATAAAAAAAATGTTCTCCAAAAATATTGTCTTTCTTCTCAACTAAATAAATACACACTTACATATCTAAAAGCACATACCCGCGCAGGCATGCATACACATACACACCCACATACATAAACATACTCACACACACATACTCTCTCATACACACGCTCACACATACACATACTCACACATACTCGATGTTACGCTGGACGTGATAACTACGCTTTTTTTAGATTAATAATTTTATAAGTTTAGTTAGTTTTTCTTATTTTGTTTCGATGATTTTAGAAGATTATATAGTGTTTCTTGTTTTCCACTTTATGTGTTCTGTAGTTGCGTTCTTCAGTAGTGTTCACTAATGCTTCAAATGTCTAAAACGTCATTATAAATTGTTTAAGGGGCAAAGACGCTGGTGGCTGTGACACAGTTTATACTAGTACGGCTACCAACGCACTCCTCTTCACTCAAGAGGCAATTTGTAAAATTTAAGTTGATTTGAATAAATATATTTTGAATATCTCTTCATTGCGGATTCGATCAGCTAAACTAACTCCGCATATCCTACGAAAAGATCGCATCCACGGCATTTATCTTTCTTTCATTCTTCTGTTCTTTTTCGGTTTATTTTAATTATTATTTTCTTTTGCTAATGTTATTGAAAATATTTTGACAAATATATTGAATTCGTATAGTTAAAGTGTTTTCGTATATTCGTATAGTCTTCTAGTTTTAATTAATAAAAGTAGGTATTAATTAATTTAGACGTTTCTAGAAAGGATACCTATTATATATTGACAGATATTTGAATACATTTTATTTATTAATTAACTCGCTGTACTAATCAGAACTCGAACTCCACATCATCGCTTACCAGGTACACCGAAGGGATCCTGTTAGGACATATCGTACCGCCAAATACCTACTGCGTGCGTCTAGCACCAAAGGCATCCTATCCGGTATATTCTACTAACTTGAGCGCCAGCTTTGTCTTCGCACTTTAATGATTTAGTAAGGAATTAGGTCAGCTCCTCTTAGGATTGGAAGATTGTTAATTGAATCTGTCCTGCCGCCTGTTAACCACGACCACACAACTTTCATTTAACCTATATTATACCTTAGAAATATATACTAATACTAGTGGACTTGGGCGGTTTCGCCCGCTTGAACTATACGAACATTTTTTAAATATATTTATAAAAATATTGTCAATTAGGAGGGTGAATTCTAATAAACCATGAAACACGTATTCAATGAAATATTTTTAAAAACTTTTCCATACACACTTTTAACCCCTATTTCATTTCGCACTTGCGTCCTATAAAAAATGCCTAAGCAGACTTTCACACTCCTAGGACGTTTAGCAACGTAGTTGCATACAAACTATTAGCCCCAAAAACGACCCCTTAGGAATCGAATATTGCAAATTGTCGTCTTAGCGAGCACCTATTTCCTATAAGTAACTCCTATACTAGTCGTATAGGAGACTCGTATAGAGGTACCTCAGGTCAGTTGAGCATGGAATATGTCAATCTAGTAATTTTGAAGACGAGCTTCCATAAAGATGGGCGCAATATGCGATAACCTCGTGCCAAATTAAAAAATGACAATGTTCTATTGCTCTTACAATAGATGAAGCTGCAAGAGAGACATCTTTTATCTCTTCTTCTGTCTAACTTTCATTTTTATGTTAAAGCTTGCTGTTGTTCGTCTTGGAAATCAACTTCCTACATTTCAATATTTGTACAATTTCATTGTATGCAAATACACACCTCTAATTTTTTACAATAGATCACGCGGACGAAGCTCTACAGCTTTACACTGACTAATGTGTTCAGTAACAATTTCAGGCTTTCAGGCTTATCTTACGAAGCACAAATGCAACGAATCCTCTTACTGCTCTGGAGATCTGGCTCTGGCTATCCACAGCCAGCCAACCAGTACATCTAAGTACGAAAAATAGAAAAAATAGAGATAAGCTATTGTTATTGCTATTATTTATTTATAATATTTTTTTTGATGTAAGTAGGTAAATCAGGTGTATTGTTTTTTTTTTGTATAAAATAATTTGAAAAATTGTGCAAAATATGGCTTAAAACAAAAATCCTTGCCAAATTGACTATTGAACAATGAAAGTAACTCAGAGCTGTGCACGAGTATGACAGGAGTATATCTATACTAATATAATAAAGCGGAAGAGTTTGTTTGTTTGTTTGAACGCTAAGATCTCTAGATCTACTGGTCTGATTTACTTTTATTTTGTTTTGTATGAAAGCTGCATTCTTCAGAAGTGCTATAGGCTATAAAACATTACATTACACATATGTACTAATATATTAAAATACTTATTTCTAATTTGACATGCAATATATTCTGCCATGCTAATAACAACCATTACATCCCATTTTGATATTCATCCTTATGAAAATAAATATAATAGACACTCTTAGCATTTTATCTAGATTGAAATTATAGTTGACTGTATAACATTCTTATAAATAATTAAGGAGATGTCACTGATTCGGAATGATCTAGCCTTCGGGCGGCATAGTATGAGTATGACCGACGCGAACGGGCAGATGACGTTGACGGTTTTATAAATTTTCATACATTTTCGAACTTTATTTGCTGTTATAATTAATTTAAACTACACTTTGGTTCTCTTCTTCTTTTCTTGATGGAGTGTAAAGTTTAGTCCTGGGATTTTATTTGGTATTGCTCGCAAAAATTATCCTATTTAATATAGAAAAATGTTTAGTTATTTCATAGAGTCGATATCTACGAGTATGTATGTATGCACGCACGGAAAACTTTAGGTACTTTTTCTAATATTAAGAATATCTTTTAGTCAGTTTTACTTCTTTTGTTGGCTTATTTCAATAACTCAGATATTTTTACTAATAATATGTCTCTACTTATTATTCTTTTTGATTATTTAAGCTTATATTTTCTTACTAATTCGGTTGAAAACTGAAAATAATTTCATGAATATATTTAATAAATATTCTTTTTATTAATAATCTTATAAATATTCTTTCAAGCAGGCGTAGCCGCGTCCGGGTCCGCTAGTATATGTATATCGTAGGAGTCCAACACAGAAATTAACAACAGAGCGTCTTAGCGTGAAGCTAACTATATACCTAGCTTTATGATATAACTGCTAGCAGACCCGGACGCGGCTTGCGCTCGCCCCCTTGAACTGAAAATATTAAATATATTTATGAAATTAAATTCAGCTTTCAGGATTAGTAAGAAAAAAGAAAAATTAAACTTATTATACACATCTATATGTTTAAGTGCGGCGTTGGGTTCCGCCACAACTCCTGGCAGACTGGCTCATCTCCTGAATAATATATGCGTAACGCGTCATGCCGTCTGTGACGCATAGAGGACTGACCATCTGCTTATAAACGTTTTATGATTTAACCGTACTTAAAGTACCACATATTAAAGGGATTGTACGGGATGCCGTACGAGTGTTTATAAATAAAACAGTTTTCTATAACAAATATGCAATATATAATATTAAATGCATCTAAAAGTATGTAAGTGCAAAGCAATAAAAGAGGGCGGCGCCTCTCTTTGCAGGACAGCGCTGTGTTTGTCCTTATGTCCTATGTCGAAGCGGAAATTTATAACATACTACGTTATATTACTTACAATTTTATTAGGAATCTTCCACGCTTTTTCCACTTGCTGAACGTCTCAGAGGCATGATTCTCCGTTGCTGGTTTACCTATCCAGTAGTATGCAAACCCACCGAGTCTCTGACAGAGACAGAGAGCTCGCCACTATCTGCTAGATGCGTTTCATGCGTTAAAATTGCAGTGATATCGATATTATATCGATATTGGCGCACAAGCATATAAGCTATAGTAAAAGGTTTCGTATATTTTTGTTTCTTTCGACCGCATTAAGATGGTGACCACGGTTAGCCGACCGGGTGAAAAGGGAGCCGAACTTTGTTTAGGCCACCTTTTCTAGGGCCCCGGATTGGGGAAAGCAGTGCAACTTTTGCTCCAAAAGCTGAGACAGCAGTTCACTCGCGTACATTGATGGTATAAACTTGTCATTTTCTGTTTGAATTTTATGTGCTATAGAAACGGGGGAAAATGGTTTATTATTAATTTTCCTTTTGATTTTAATAGGCCCGAAGAAAGCTGCTGGCTTGGGCGACGAAATTTTTGCTATAGTTTCACTTTTCACTCTTTTTGGGATTGAGTCAATCATTAACTTTTTTAATAGAATCTTTTATGTGTTTATTCAATGAAATGAATCAGCTATTTCTTTCTCTCGATCAGGAGCTTCATTTCGTGACAGACTTTGCATAAAATAGTCTGGGGTTATATATAAGCTTCGGTGCTTCTTTGACGTTCAGTTGAGTGTAATTTTATAAGCATTGGGTGGTTGGGTGAAGCTAAACGCTACATTGTGTCTAGTCCGCACGTCTTACCACTTATTCGCGAAGCCGTATATAAAAGCTGCATTTGTGTAGTTTGTGTTAGTATAATTTATGAGCATAGGTTATACTCGTATATATACATTTTATATCTTTAAAATAATGTAATAATGCCATTTTAGCGTGAGTCCACAATAAAAGCAATGACTAGTTTCAATCGATGCAAATTAAATGTTGACGCGGCGCCGTTGCTAAGTGACAACCCAGAAAGAGCCTAGAACTACTACGTAGGTCATTTATTTGATACATATATATATATATATATATGTATATATACTAGTATATATGTACTAGTGGCGGGCCCACTAGTACGGCGGAGGTACGCCATAACATAAGAGCATAACAAAACACACACCAAGGCCAAGGCCTCAAGGGCATCTAGTATAACAGTTGTTTCTCCATTTTGGAAGGGTTTCTCCAAATGGAGACTGAAGTGTTTTAGATACCCTCTGCCTGTGCCTACTTTGTTAAGGAAGGTGCGTGAGGCTTTCGGCCTGAATAAACAATGTTAGTAAGCTATTTACTTACACCGCGATGCAGTTGTCGAAACTTGTCCCATTTTTTTTTTTTTAGTTTTCATGGAGTAAGTAAGTTTCTTTCGTGTAAAGTATTTATTTTTTTATAGCGCTCACTTATGTATTAGTAAAAAGGGCCCGCCCGTGGCTTCCCCCGCGTAATCTACATGATTATTCATTTAATAAACAGAATTGACTGACAGTCAAATGTCAACACATTTGACAGACATCAAGGTGTCAATGAAAAATTTAATTTACTCTTTTAGAAACAGCCTAAAATGGTAAATTATTGATTTGGGTAAGGATTTATAATACTGTTTGTAAAATAACTGTAATGATTGCATATCACAAAACATAGCACAAACTAATCGAATAAAGGAGTCGAATATCGAATCGAAAATATTAAATTATTCTTATCCTTGTTTTGAAAGCCGGTTAAAAATGTGGATTTATCACAAACTTATTTGCAGGCAAACTCTAAAATTGCTATATATTTGCAGGCAAACTCATTCCTTGAGTTCATTCAAATGACTATAACTTTTTTTTATGAGCCGATTTTGATGAAACAGATTTTAGATGTTAAGTTGAGTTAAAACAAAGCAATTGGTGAAAGTTTTAAGTAAATCGGTTCAGCACTTTCAGAGATAAGCGTGACAGACAGACATTCGTCGTCGTCTGCGTCCGCGTCTTGCGTTTTCAAGCAAGTAGAAGGGAAAAATATATTGCTTGCGCTTCTACCGTTCCGTCAACTATTTGTTTGTGAGTGAGTTTGGTGGTTCGATCGTCAGATCGAGCTTTGTCTATGAGATAGCGTTAATTATTAGATTGCTATCTGAAACTTTATTCGTAACCGATGAAGCTGGCGCTTAGGATTGTTGTTTCAAATGCATAGTGCGTATTCGTACTTATATATATATATTTAAATGTTATACTATAACGTTGCCTTGTCCTCGCCGGTGCCAATCAACGTTGATACTCACATATGTGGGCACGTACGTTAGTTTACAGGCCTTTCAACGTTGAGGTTAATCTGATGAAGTCTGGCACGTTCGTTTCTAACCAACATTGATAGCCCGGCCACCTCTACCGACGCTCGCCCCGACATCCTTGTGACGTGTTTCGTCGCTCAGAATTATTAATTGGTCGTCTGGCGACTGGCCTGCGAGCGGCCCTGGTCGGTGTTCTCTGGTTTAGTCACTTCTGCAACAATACGCCAAAGTTCGGAAAAGGGTCCTTTAGGGACCGCACTGTAATTTAATTATAGGTACCACTTCGTCTGTATTTATAGTGGCTATGGACAATTGATCTCTAGCAGCCTTAATACGACACAAAAAAAAAACAAAAAACATACATATACAGAAAAACAACAGAAAAGTGTGTGTCAAAATATGTCTTACCTTTAAGGGAGGTTTACCGGATCTTACATTGGTCAGAAGTGGCCAGTTATTGGTATATTAGTAGTAGTGTATCCAGTCTATCCGTATTTACGGTATATAACAATACATTTATAATTATCGGTAACACTTGAATGTTAGAATTAAATTAAGGCTTCACGCTGTATCCCGCACGCAGCAGGGTAGGCAGAGGGAACCTCGTGTGAACACTCCGTTCCCCATTATTTCCACCGAATTTTAGAGGCATTGCGTGTTGAGTGGCGGAACTCAACGCCCCGCTTTGCGTATTTCAGAGATACCATTGTCCTGCTGAGTTTCCTGCGCCGATCCTTCTCAAGTCCGAGATATTTTAGTGAAGTTGGTAAATTATATATATATATAACTATTTGAATTTGAACTTACGGTCTCTCGTCAAGTCAGACGCTAGCTTTCTGGGTCTGGTTTGCTACGAAGTGGCCGCGTCGGTGCCGCAGTGTTACGCAACCGCTCGATAGTGTGCTTCGGGACGGCGCGCCGCGGCGGGAACCCTCATGCTTATTTTATACCCTCTACCTACCTAATATATTTATTATGTAATTACTGTTGCTGTTTACATTTTAATATTATTACGTTATATCGGGAGTTGTCGCTTGGAACTGTTAGGTGCATCCACGCTGTATCCCGCAAATAAAGCGGTACGGCGGAATGGCGAGTGGCGCAGTGTTACGCAACTCTAGCTGCTACTACAATGAAGGCCCCGGGCCCCGGGCCCCGGGTATCACTTACATGTATCTTTCTTCGCCCATAAAAACGTGTGTAAATTTACGTGTTTTTATGTGCATGACGGTAATTTAATTAAAGAACATAATTATTTTTAAAAAAATCTGTGACATTTTTGTAGGAATGGAAAGATTTTTATTCTATTATTTCTTAAAAATACATCGTATTTGAAAGGAAAAATAATTAAAGTGACGTTTAAAATAGTAAATTTAAAACTCAACAAAGATACCATTCCTTTTAATGGAGAATGGAGTGTCGTAACACTACTTTAATTTTATCTAGCTTGTTATCAGTTCAGTACCTTCCTACTAAAAATGTGATTTTGTTACAGCTACGTTTACCCCAACATGGACGAGTTGGCCAACCAGTTGAACTTCGTGTTGTTACACTTCGGTATCAAGAACTTGATTGGGTTCGGTGTCGGTGTCGGAGCCAACATCCTCGCTAGGTTCGCTCTCAGCAACCCGGAGAAGGTATCATATCTGAATGTCTTATTTACTCTAACTGTGTACGCTATAGTTGTAATCTTTACTCCATATGTATCCCCTCTCCGAAATTATACAAGATAGCGTTAAGTTACGCCCAACACGATTTCCGATTCCCAACACGAACGTCTCTTTGCATACTAATTATCACATAAAAACCTTTTGAATGACGAATGTTTGTTTAAATAAAATGTTCTCGTTAACCCGAAGAGGCTTGGCACCGAGCTGAAGTAAACTTACAAACTACTGCCAACTAAAATATGCCTGTATTTCCTTTACCACTTACATCGTCAGAGAATTTTCGTTCTGAAAATATAACAATATATGTATATATATATATATATATATATACTACTAAGAAAGGATTTTAAAAAAGGGTTGAAAGTATGTATGGAAAAAATATTAAAACGGCACCGATTTTTATAAAATTGTAAATTCAGACTCTTAAAAATATTTAATTGAACACGTTTTCACGGTTTTTTAGAATTTACTCCCTAGGGGTGCAAAGAAGGGGTAGAAAGTTTGTATCGAAAAATCTACTGATTTTTATAAAATTTGAAATTGAGACTCTTAAAAATATTTCATTGAACACGTGTTTCATTGTTTATTAGAATTTACCCCTAAAGGTGCAAATAAGTAGGTGAAGCTGCGCGCGTGCCTTCTCTAATTTTTTAATTTCTTATATGTCAAGTTTCTTTGTTCGTGACAGGTGGATGCGTTGACCCTGATAAACTGCTCGTCCACCCAGTCCGGGTGGTTCGAATGGGCCTCACACAAGATGAGCTCCCGCTCCCTGCGCTCCCGCGGGATGACCCCCACCGCAGTTGATTACTTGATGTGGTACCATTTCGGACGAGTAAGTATCTAACACCTGGACTTATAAGAATTAGCTTAAAGCGAATTTAACATTTTTGAGTTCTAAATTGTTTTCTAGATTTTCAAGCTCTTTACTAAGGGTAGTAATGGGTAAGTAAGGGAATTATTGGTGTTTATTATTGATTTTATTATTTATCAATTAACAACAACTACTCCATCGACGCTTTATTGGCAACTTTACTTTTTGTTTCTGTTATATCGCGTCTGTCATCCGGTTTATGCAGATGTGTGGCTTTGGAATATTACTATATTATTACTACTATTATTACCTGCGCTGGTGTAGACTGAACGGAGACTGCACCGCGAATGCAAACCTGATGCAAATTGCTATTTTGGCCGCAGATCTGATAAGAAACTGAAATAGCGCTTCATTGTTAGACATTATTGTATAATATATGATAATATATTATTTGGTACACGAAATAAGATTTTACAATATGTTTATTCTATAAAGGACATACCTTTTATCAAATATCTGGCGAAAGCGAATTGTGAAATGAAACTAATTTGACTTTTAATATGAATTCATTAAAAGGCGTGCGTTGAAGTGAGAAATTGTATTTTTATGATTGATTTTGTATTGACGCACTTGGCTGTCTGCGAACCATTTTGTTGTTTATTCATTTCTGCTTGTCGAACAATTTTACAGTTCTCATTGCCAATTTGAATATTGCTAGTCATAGCTCTATGCACTATAGTATAAAAGCAACCAAGAGTTCTTGCGTAGTGCCCGGAGGAGCGCAACCCGGATTTGGCCCAAATGTACCGGACTTACTTCCATCGCCACGTGAATCCTGGGAACTTGGCCATGTTCGTCGAGAGCTACGCCCGCCGCAGTGACCTTGGTATCGCGCGGGAGGGCGCCACCATTCGAGCCCCGGTCCTTAACTTGACGGCCGCATTGTCCCCACATGTGGACCAGACCGTGGCCCTCAATGCTCGCCTCTGCCCGTCTAATTCCACTTGGATGAAGGTAGGTTGTCAATCTTTTTTTATCGTGGCTTTGGAAGTATCGCAAAAGTAAGCGCGAAGTTGAATAACTCTCGAATTTGGGCCAAAATGGAGAACGGAGTGTCTTGACACTAGGTTCTCTGTGCCTATCCTGCGGTACGGAAATAAGCAAGAAGGTGCTAAAAATCATCTGTAAAATTATCTCTTACTTACTAACAACTATTTTAGTAACTTTCTGAGTTTAGGAGTAAAGTATTCAAAATCAAAATATTCTTTACACAATTAGGCAATTTCGAGCACTTTTGAATCGTCGAGTTCCATAAAAATCTTAGTTTAATAAATAGTGTAAATGTATTTTAATTAAAAAATGTACTTGATCATTCCTTTAACATTGTCAGCGATGTTGGGTAATTAGTTAATTACCCAACATTCAAGAAAGCATTCATCTAAAACATGTCTAGAACTGTAACAAAATGCCACTTAAATTGGCAGGAAGGTTAGAAACGTGAGATTTCCTCTACACAACACTGCTATGCGAACTGACATTCTTATGTAACCGCCAACCTTAAAATGTTCCAAGTGACCTGTTTATGCTTGATCCAATATAACTCGCTCGCTGAGCGCCGCGCCGCCGCTGGAGACGGACGCCTGGTATATCGACTTCTGATGTCTGTAACATTATGAGCACCCTTAGCTTATAATCTTACTCATAAATTTATAAACTATACTTACTAATTTATAAATTGTGAACCTACACTGACAAATGCAAAAAATCATTATAGAATTCATAAACTACTACACTGTGACTGGATGTGTGGATGTGACTGTAGCGGCACAAGTAACTCTCCGCTCAGCTGTTGACCTTATAAATTATTCTAGATCTCCGATGCCGCCATGGTGTTGGAGGAACAGCCTGGCAAAGTGTCCGAGGCATTCCGCCTATTCCTGCAGGGCGAGGGATACGGTAAGTATGGAAACGTTGCATTTCCATTACTTTGAAACTGTTAAACCGGATTAATCGCGTATATTTAGTTATACGAGTATACAATTTTTGAAAACGCGACGTTTGCAGTAATCCGTGGTCACTGTGGTCACTGTGGTCTCCGTGGTCACCGTGGTCACGATCCGTCAGTTAAATAGTTTCATTTAAAAAATTATAAGTTGCTCATTTTTCAGGTGATACTCTCAGCTTAACTTTAATTTAGTTCAAGTATAATTTTTTGTTTATAAATCAGTGTTTTACAAATTAATTGACAGAAAAATGAAAAAATATGTTTTATTGTAAGATATAGATTTTCTTTTGGAATATAAAATAAATATTTGTATGACATAGAATGTCTAGAGAGATTTAGAGATTTAGTTTGTATAATTAATGCAATTCTTCATTGTTGCATTCAAGGATCGTACGTAAATGACACACAGTGTGCCATTGTTCAACATCTGTCGTCAATTTAGTGTTTGAGTCTTATTGAAAAAGACGTCATTTTAATTGTCTGTAAGCTGAGAATGTATTGACATACATTCACGTGGGTAGTGTTAATAGCACGCAAACAAACAAACACACAAAACTCTTATTTTGCCTTCATTTCCAAACGACAATGACATTTTTATTATTTTTCAAGATTATCGATCTTTGAGTATTTCAGTATTTGCAGCTAGATTTTGCGGAGAAATAATTTCTGTTTTTATAACACGGTAATTTTACAACATCATTTTTAAATGTCTTTAAACGAAAGGAATTTATAACGCGATTTCAATCCCCGGGCACTCCCGCACACATCGCGGACAGTTGATGATTACTCTGGACTGGAGGACTGTCTCTGGTTGAACAACTCTTGGAATTTAAAAGACATTTTAAATTATCCTCGTTTCATTGCATGCTCATTTATTTTATATTGCATTTTATATTTATTGTATAAATTAAAGTTGTGTGCAAATTAACTCAATATATGTACCAATGTATGCAAAGATAGAGTACCTATTGTTAACATGCACGCATCTTCGCTAGAAGTACCAAAGACAGGATATTCAAAAGTTATATATTTAAGCTAAAGGTAATTCAAAAGTACAAAGTCATATACTTTAATGAAATAATTAGTTGACAAAAACACAGTAGTAATGTTGTGTTTTGAGATGGGTCAAGTCGTCTCACGACGCCAGTGACGAACAGAATATCCTCGTCAGCACCGATCAGTAGCTGAGCATGACGTTGTTTTATTTACTACTGTATAGCTGTGTTGGCTCTGCACAAAATATCGGGCTCGAGCAGTAGTAGGCCCGCCTCGGCTGCCTCGTTCGCCTCGCTCGCCTCGCTCACCTCGTTCACGTCACCCGCTACTCGCTAGACGTGCTCAGTAAGTTATACCTCTACCCTTACGTTAGTTTTGCTTTTTTCATATTAAAATGAACACTTTATTGTTTCGCTTTAAAATTTAAGAAAGCTAAGGTCCATTCTAGAGATCTATGTACTCGGGCCAGCTTTTTGGAATTACCCAGTTTTGCAATGTCAGTGTGAATGTTGTATTTTAATTTTATTTCAATTATAATATTTAAGCAAATAGTCAAACATATTTAATTAGTTAACTTTGACCATTTATTGTGGAGATAGTGACGTGTTCATTGGCCTCAAATTGTGCTAAATGTTTTATTCATATACATGTTTATTTATTAGTTTTTCATCATAGCATAAAATTTGCAACAAACAAGAATATTAACTACCTACAACATCTACAATAATATATGTTAGCACACGCCGTCACTTCATTATGGAAATAGCCATTCTCCGTTGTTAGCCGTCTCCAGTCGGCCCCACCCGACTGGATAATGTGCCTGATTTAAAAACAAACACTAATTATTATCGAACCAGATTAGGTAAAGGAAAATCATTTCACATTTAAATATGTATATATATTGTATATATTTATATATTTAAATAATTTATTTGCAAAGGTGTTTGGAACCACAATTAGATATGTAACATTCAACTTACAAAATTATTTACTGAAGTCAGTCAGATATTTCCAATATTAATCAATTAATTGTCATTCATTAATTGCTACGAATACATAAGTTCTTGCTGCATCAACTATTTCGACTAGATATATGTACGTATGTGTGCGTACGTGTTACCTCGCTCGAGGCTCACACGAGGCGCTAACTGCTAGTGACAGACTCCTATCTGCTAATAAATAGTACGAGATCCCATTCCATAAATCTGTAGGTATCTGTTTTATAATGATTTTTTTTTATAATGATAGATGATAGTAGAATAGATTACACCAGGGTTGTCTAGAAAAAAATAAATATATGCTTACAAATTAATTGACTTTAACTCTATTTCGTTAATTTTTTGCTGTAAATATAAGGTAGCCCGCGCATTACGTCGTCTATTGTCATAGTCAACCGGAATAGGAAAAGTTAATCTGAAAGATGGTAACCGCTGCTGGTAGCAGCTATTTTAGAGGTAACCATGTTTTATAGTGTTGAGAAGAGAATGAGGTTTAATTTGATATTTAACTCATTAAAAAAACACATGAGTGCAAATAATCAACATTAAATGACCTGTTTAAACCAGGCAACCCTTGAGTCGCGGCTGTCTGCGAGGTGGCAACCATTTTTTTGATGTTCGATTCATGTAAAAACATGTGAGTGCTTAATTAGTTTTTGTTGAATGAATTCAACAAATTAAAATGTATATTATTATATACATATATACTATAAATTTAATGAAATGTGATTGCGGCACGATTCTTGGCAAGGGCAGTCCAGGCGTAATCTATCATCATCTACTATCATCTACCATTCGTAAAAATAATATTCATTAAAAAATATATATACCTGCATAAGTTCTCATTATACCTTCAACGTACTGTAATTAAGAAATTTGTTTATTCCTATAGTACGCTATAGGAATAAACACATTTCTTACTCAAGTTGTACATGTACACTTCCAAAGTGCTCTTTTGTATCTTAGAACAATGTTTTAATTAATTGAAGTACGAGTACGTATATGTACAAGAAATAAGTTAAAAATGTTATTATAGCTTCAACACGGTCCTGTCCTTGTTTTAAGCAAACATTTTCGTTATAGTTTAGTTATTGTTACAAGATAAATCGTTTATAAGATTAAAAGAGTATTTTGAGAGATTATTGTCTTTACTGGTCGCTAGAAGCGGCGTTAAAGTATTTGTATGATCGTTGAACGTTGATTGTGCGTAATTTGTGTCAATGTTTAATTCGCAGTGGCGCCACTGTCGCCCACAAAGATAGTGCTGTTCCGTCGGCTGTCGGACGCGCGCCGCCCGTGCCGCCACTCGCCCGTCATCCGCATCACGGAGAATCCTATATCTGAGGCCGTGGTCTGCTGAACCACATACCAGTCTCCTGCCACCCTCGCCGCTTCAGCAACGCTAACTCCACCACACCTGCCACGCATCGATGATTCTTTTAAATGTATTAGTTAATAGTGTACGGTAGGGACAACTCCCGCTCTCGACACGCTCGAGAGTCCCACTAACACGGAGTTAGCAAGTATAGATAGAGGACCGGCTCGCGCTCACTTATTATACATACTATATGCATGGGCGTAGAAAGGGGGGAGCCGGGTGGGCCGTGCCCAACCCAGAATAATCTGGTGCCCAATCCAGCAATTTTACTTACAAAAAAATTTGTCCCCAAAAACAAAAAAAACAACATTTACACGAACATATCTATTCAAAGCTAAAGTCCAAAACCATCCCCCCAGATAATATCTCTAGATACGCTAATGACCATATGTATGCCCTCTCTATACCAAGTTTTCTAAAGTGCATTTATTTTGGAAATGTTTACTTCATATACATACATAAATACATATAATATATATATTTTACATCTCACGTGGAACTTTCTTTAAACGAGGCTTCTCACGTTTATGAACACCATATTATTGGTTTTACCACGTGTATTATTATTTTTAATAAACTGAAGTTTTTATTTTTTATAATTAAGGTTCCTTTATATGCTAGTAATTTCTTTTTTTATCCATTTAATTATAAAGACATGTTTTATTTAATTATTGTTAAACAACTGTTGTTAAGGACTCGCTTGCGGCGAGTTTGAGTTAGCTGTAAGTAATTATTTAGTTAGACTTATCCAAAGATATAGGATGGTGGGTAAACCCACAGTTAGGTCGTATTGTATGCTAAGGTTTGTAATGACTTGCCCCACCTTGGGAATATTCGGTAATCATTTGTAATAACATTACCAGATATTCCCAAAATGGGAAGAATTGGTAGTAATTGTAAGTGTACATATCTCGCGGGACAACAGCTTAGGTTATGAACGAATGCAGGGATGGCGGACTTTACAAAGCATGCCTTTTATAAGTATTATATCCACGATTTAGTGACGTTCCAGGATATTCCCCAAATAGAGGCACGTGGGGGCGAGCCAGCTGGCACTTTATATCACTATGATATTAAGGCTTTTTAGAAGCCACTTATTAACATTATTAGCATTTATCAAATATTCAAGTAGACACCTAACTTATAACACTTAGATCTCCGCGCCGAACGAGACTCGGCCTCCTGCCGCTACTGCGGAACTAATCAAGACTGGGATGAGCAAACTGACGGAACTGACGAGGAGGAGGAGGTCAGGGGTCGCGTCACTCGGTTCGGTGCGCGGTTTAGGCATTAGCAACGGTACGACATAGTTATAAGAGGGGCTGCGAGATCACGTCGCTGGGTGCTATGTTACGACCAACTTACATTCTTTTTTTGACCTTTTATTCAATACACCGACTTCTGGACTGTTCTGTTCTGTTATCCCCGAAGTCCGGAGAAGTCCCACTTTGTCCATATTGGTTTCCGGTTTGCGATATCCGATTGTCACTTGCTTGCGTCGAAGAGTGGAGATCCGTCATAGTCGGAGCGAATTGGATTCTATACTCTGTAGGTGTTCGGTAGCTCTGCGTAGTCGTCTACGGCGTGGAGGCTTGCCTGTGTGTCTGCCACACATACAACCTTCACGCCCACATTAACGCTTGTAGAAGTACAATTATATGAATATATCATTGATTTGTAGAATCTCAATTTCTTACGTTTTGTTTTCATATTTTATGTTACTTTGTGTGACTTTACTATATATATTAAACTGTGATTTTATAATAATTGGAGTTTAGTTTTGCCCCTTCCCCTTCCTTGTCCTCCCATTGACTTGACCCACGAGCATGCTTTCGTGAAGGTTCAACTATTGGAAAGTGACTGTCTGTCTGTCTTTTACGCAATCAGGGCCAAACCGCTAATTTAATTGTAATAAAATACTCATATAATGCTTAACATTACTTGAACATGTCATAAAAGTGGAAAAAATTTAAAAACAAAATAACCAAAAAAAATGTGTAATTTTGACTTGAAAAAAGCCCATTCAAATAGTCGAGCTCATGAGAAGATCCAGGCAAAGAAACTCATGGCCACTCTTTTTAATTGCCATTATTTGTTACAAATTACAATTAACAATTTTAACTTAGAAATAGAGCAACTCGTTTCCAAACATCTTTATCGCGAACATAATTTTTAACAGAGTAATATGCTTTTTGGCAGAGCCAGTGCTTTACCACTTTTTAAATTTGTTCAGTGATAAATTAACCACGTCGTTTAGAAGTTTGTTATAAAAGTGTATACTTTGACCTACGAATCAGTGAGACTCTTTACGGAGCCTAGAGAAGGGCACAGCAAGCTTATTTTTATTTCTTAAATTTCGTTGATGGAAATCACTGTTTTTATTAAATTTATTAATATTTTTATGCACATATACTAAGTTGTCGTAAATATATTAGGAGTGTTGTGTGAGGATGTTAACGTCTTTGAATTTATTTCTTAGTGACTCCCGTGGACCCATTTTATAGACTGCTCGGACAGTACAGCCCGTTTTTGGAGCACAAAAATGGTATCTATGTCAGCGGCACTGCCCCAAAGTAATAGGCCGTAAGACATAATGCTATGAAAATAGCTGAAGTATACTAAACGCGCGGTGTCAACATCGTTCAGTTGACGAATCTTACGGACAGCATACGCTGCCGAACTAAGTCTATCAGATAAGGTTTCTATATGCGGACCCCATTGTAACTTAGCATCTAATGTTATACCTAAGATAACAGTTTCATTAACTACTTTAAGTTCCTCATTGTTGATCAAAACCCTGGTTTCTACTGGTTGCACATTCTTAGTAAAGAACCTGATACATTTATTTTTACTACTATTTAAAAGCAAGTTATTGGCACTAAACCAGTGTAATATTCTAGAAAGAGCATTGTTTACATCGTCAATTTCCAATTGCCGTCTGTTAACCTTAAAAACTAAAGATGTATCATCTGCAAACAACACCATTTCACAGATATCTCTCATAAGATGAGGTAAGTCATTAATGTACAAAAGGAACAAAAACGGACCCAGAATAGCACCCTTATGGCACCCCCAATGCTACAGGTGACCCGTGTGATAGTTTCCCGTTGACATTTACCTTTTGAATCCGATCACTTAAATAAGAAGTGAGAAGATCCAAAGCAATGCCTCTTATACCATAGTGGTGTAGTTTCCTGATAAGAGTTTTATGCTGCACACAATCAAATGCTTTGGATAAGTCACAAAACACCCCAAAGGCATCACGTGACTCTAATAATTTTACCCCAGCATCAGATGTTGACCTTCCACGAGTGAAACCAAATTGACCTGTGTGCAGTAATTTATTTTTATTAAAATAAGTAAGAAGCTGACTGAGTATCAGCTTTTCAAAAATTTTACTAAACGTAGGTAGTACTGAAATCGGTCTGAAATTTGTGGGGTCTTGCGTACTACCTGATTTAAACAATGGAGTTATTTTACTATATTTCATCAAATCAGGAAACACTCCACAATCAATACATCTATTAAAAATTGTAACTAAATCAGGAATCAAAATATCAATTAAAGAATTTATGATATTAACTGAGACACCCCACAAGTCGGCTGTCTTCTTCATACTAATTGATTTGAAAGCTACACTAATGTCTGAATAATTTACATGACGAACGTATGTACATCACAATTGACTAGAGCCTTTGAACACTTTATTGAATTTCGCTACGTTAGAAATTTTGATACAAATTCTGAATATATTGTGAAAATAGCGTGACAAGCGAAAATCTACGAATCGAACGATATAAAATCAAAATACGAAAATCGCTAAATAAATTATATAAATAAAATATTTTTTTATTCAATTTTATAAACTATAGTTTATTTAATTTTATAGTATATAAAATTATAGTAATATTTTAGTAAGTAAGTAATATTTTATAGTATATAAAATTAAATAAGTGTTCTAATAAAGACCGAATAAAAAATAAACTTTTACATAAATAATTATATAACAATAAAAATACTTACGAAAAATTATTACAGTTACGAGATACATTGTACTCGTATTTTACGTAAGTAAACTAATAAAATAGTTTATTTGTCACTACAATTAATTAAACAATTTTTGATTATTCTATTTTTATAGAAAGCTATCACATAATAGTCGTTTTCAGTGTACACTTATATGATAGTTCAACAGATGTCAGTATTTTAAGTTGTTTTTGATGTTGTTAAATAGACATGATAGAAACGCGTGTTAAAAGGAAATCAAGCTAAGCTATGTCCTTCCTGCTTATATACATACATATTTGTAAAACAAAAAAATATTTAAACGCTGTTTGTAAATATAAAAAAAAATCGTTTGCTTCTTTAAAATTCGTAAACAGCGTTACACTCGGCCTATATTCCGGTCTAACAAACCCAGCTGAAAATATATAATACTAATTAGTAGTTAGAAACTCAAATCACACTGTTTAAATTATCTTAATGATAAACAATTATCTTACACAAGATAGCTCTATGTGCATTGTTTAGTAATTAAGCGTAGCTTACGCAAAGTTGGACTAAATATTTGTATTTACAAGAGTAACCACCAGCTATGAATATAATATCATTATTTTATAATGATACTAGTGGGCCCGGACGCGGCTACGCCCGCTTGAACTATACGATTATTTATTAAATATATTTATGAAATTATTTTCAGTTTTCAATAGAATGAAAGAATAGAATATCCATAGAGTCACACTTTTTCACTGTGTTAGCTCCAAAAACAGATTTTTTAATTGGTGGTACCAATAAAGAGGGTAAGGGTTTCTAGGGTATCGATATGGTATCCTAAAATGTATTTTAGCTAATAGATTTGGGCAATCTATTTTGTTCCGTAGTAGTTTATAAAGAAACATAATATCCAGCAAGTCTCTTCTTTGCCCCAAGGAGATCATATCTGTCTTTGTAGGACTGAGCAGATTTATTAATGTTAGCTTGGTGTGAAAGATAACCAATACCATAAAAACCTTTTTTGTAAACGCTTGAGCCTTAAGGAATGAGTAGCTTAGTACATAGTGAGTTCTCTCAACTCAATTAAATATGAAAAACAAATCAATTTCCAAAACACTTAGGTAAATTATGATTTCTTTAATGCGTTATGCAAACTAAGATAATTAATCTAATTTAGGGTTTTGTACCTCAAAAGGAAAAAAGCGGAACCCTTATAGGGTCACTTTTTTGTCCGTCTGTGAAGAACAGTATACTTCTAATAACTGATATTCTGGATTACAGGTTTTTGCAGCACAGAAATTAAGCTTCTCATACAACGCTATCAATATATATATATATATATATATATGAAACATAAATATGTATATGAGCATTTATACATATTTTTTGCTTCAGTTTATATGAAATTTACCGCTTATAGTAGTACTTCCCGTAGACTTAAGTTAATTTATTCGCCGCATCATCAAAACCTATGAGGCACTTCCCAATCACAATCCCGAAATTCTCCTGAAATCTCTTGAAGAGTCCGACTCGCGCTTGGACGGTTTTTTCTTAAATATACTTAAATAAACATTCGTATGTTGCAAGTGGGCATAGCCGCACAGGGTCGCCAGGATACTATAAAATTATGTTTGATTAAATGGTATCTATAAGTTTTGATCTTTATTTGAGAGAAATTTGTATTTTTAATAGATAACATAACTTTATTTAGCACCATTTACATTTTCTAAAATACATGGTAACTTAGAACTTAACTAGATATATATTACGTACAATGATAGTTGGTGCCGCTGTTGCCGTACGAGACCTGTGTTACGAATGACTTTGTGGTGCACTTAATGTCTTAGAAAATACTTAAATATAACTAATAACACTTAAAAATAACAGTTACGGAACCGCCCGCGCATTCCCACACCGGACGTCACTAAAGAGGTTATGTATAGGGAGAATCGCATAGCCATGAGGACCTGGGGACCCCAGGATATGGGTGTGATCATGCACCAGGCCTACCAGAACGAAGTCCCGGTCCTCGGTGCCTTGGTCCTGTCTCCGATCCAGGAGTTGGATAGTGGTTCTGTGAATAATACGTTACACGCCGGGCAGCCGCGTACTACGGCGCTGGCTCAAGCTGTCACAGTCGCACGCCGTCCAATGCGCCACGTGGTCTAAAAATAGGTATATTTATTACATTGAATATATTTTTTGTACCTGTTTTTGAGTTTATTGTATGTTATATATTATTATGTAACATATATTAATTATATGCTATGTTTTACTCACTTTGACATCGGCTCTGTGGCGCAACGGATAACGCGTCTGCCTACGATCAGAAGATTCCATTATTTATAAAATAATCAAGGAAAATGGAAATATTAAAGTTTTACCACCCTTTTATGTTCCGTAATTTTATAAGCATTTCGTTCTTTTAAGTTTTTGACTTTTAATAGTTTAGATGTTTTTTCTAAATATTACAAGTAGCGTCATCTATGAAAGAGAATAATACACTATTTGAACGATACAATGAAATTATACTGTAAAGTATATAAGAAAATTGTCTGTTACGACGCTAGACTTGCTCTACTAGCAATTGCACTCAGGGAGACCCATTATTATTTAACATTAAATTGATACAAATTACAAAGATGCAGTTGGACGCTTTTTTCCCGCAAAGGAGATAGGTGGAAAATAGGTAGCGCTTTAAGGAAAAACGTAAAACTGCAAAAAATATGTAAATTTTCTTTTTCTATAACATTTTTCCCTAGGTATGTTAGCCACAACGCCAGTAGTGACCCCGGTGACGCTGTCACCCATAGTGTCTCAACTCTCTCTCCGCTCCTACCACGCCTACCACGCCTGTCGACACAAAGGCAACAGTCACTGAAATACCATCCAACACTGAAATAGGGACACCACCAGAATTCACAAGAAAAAAATCCAAACGTGGAACTACATCCGTTATCATCACCATGGCTAAGTAATCAAGTTTTAGGTAGGAAAAAGACAATTGTAGCGCTTAGACTTCGTGTTGGGCACATCTCGTATGTGGCAATATTTTTTTATGGGCAATATTTAATGGGCAAGTCAACGACAGCTAGTTGCGACTTTTGCATTTCTAATTCAGTTGATGATGTCTACCAAATATAAATGGATTGTGTGCAGAATGAAGCTTAGGACAAAAATAAGCTGCAGATTTCAAGAAATAGGTTTTTGTAATGCTGTTTTGGCTCCACCTCTTTCAGATGAAGCCAATATACTTAACGAGTTAGCAATAAGCCACTTAACTTAAGCTATATTATATTAAAGTTATATTTTATTTGAGTTAACCTACCAGAGCGACATATTCGCATAAGCGACAAAACCCTTAAATTCGATTTTAAAAATAGAAAAGTCTTATTGCTGCCGGTACCATGGTTAACGGACCCTTAGATGCATTGATGAGACGGCGAAACGTCAGCACAGCTGCGCGTTTGGCCGTACACAATGCAGTTTTGGTACCGACGATGTTATAAGGCAGCGAAACGTGGGTATTACAGAAGGAGAATGAAAGAAAGATGAATGCCCTGGGGATGCGATCTCTTCGTAGAATATGCGCAGTCAGCTTAGCTGATCGAATCCGCAATGAAGAGATACACAGCAATTACTAGCGAGGATGTTACGGTGAGAATGAAGAACGTGCTCAGCTGGTTTGAGCACGTCGAACGAATGAGTGAAGAAAGAATGGCAAAAAAGATCTACGATGGAAAAGTAAGCAGTAAGTGGAGAGATACTGGAGGAAGGTCACGTAAAAAGCATGAGGATCTCCCGGAGGACATGTTTGAAGAGGTTGATAACAGTGGACGAGGTGAAAGAGGTATGTAGAGACCGTAGCGTTCGGCGCTCCGTTCTCCCTTACTACCCCGCTAGGGATAAAGCGTGAAGCTATGTATGTATGTAATTAACATTTTTATATAATAAAAAAATAACACAATACCTGTTCACTTTTCTAAATAAGTAAATAAGCAATTTTCAGACCAATATTAACTTGGAACCAAAAATAAGTACCAATTAGGGCGTAGGCTGTTCTTGTATTAAAATATTGAATACCAAATATCACTACCGTGTATCTCTTTCCCACTTACCTAACATGATTTGTAAGAAAGAGAAATACAAATTATGTACAAACACTATGAATAGGTACGCTTGTCTGACAGAGCAAGTCTCGGAGAAAATGTCCTCTAAGACTGTAGTTCTTATAAAAAATAATAAAGAAACATTTACATGCCAACTACCATAACTGTAATGAAACTTAACTTTGGACTTACTTAAGTAGATCTTACAATATATATTATGTTTGTATTTAATATAATACCTTAAAGCACTACGTCTAGCGACAAACGATAACGACTCGCTTCTAAATGATAAAACACAACGCTAACGCTAAAAACATTCCAATTCCACTCGTATTATATTGTAGAATTATTTCCTCTTTGGCAATAAAATCATTACTTGCTTTTATCTTAGTAGCAGCTTTTACACCAGGATGAATCAGGTATATGGGTAAAAAATAATAAAAATGAACAAATTCACATCAATGGATATATTTCAATCGGTTAATGACATACACTTATTAGTTACAGTCAGTTTGCTTGTTTAAAGTGATTTTTGAAATCATAACAACCCTCAAAAACGCACTACGCTTCAAAAACTATCAATCAAAACTAATTTTCATTGACACATTTACGTAAATGCATTTAATATAATATGTCCATTATTTTTAATTTAATTCCATTAAAGTGCCTTAATTAGTATTTTCTTTAAAATACTGTTTATTTTCTTATAAAACATCCGCATTTTCATATACGAAACCGCGTATTTAAGGGTTAATAGCAGTCATTGAATACCAAAGACGGTATCGACTGCAGGTAACAAGCAAAATCTAAAGATATAATGTCTTGAAATTTTCAAAAAGTTCAAAAAATAACTAAAACTAAAAAAAAAACTATTCATTATTCAGAACGAAATCTATTTGTATAGAAAAATAAACTTAAAATATATATAAAAATGAAATATGACAAAATAGCACGAGTGATTTCAAAAATATGGATATTTTAATATTTATACATTATTTACATAAAAAATAATTATTTTATCTGAGTAGATGAGCTATAACGAAAACATGAACAAAACAAAGAAAACAATATCGTAGTGACAAAAAATAATAAAAAAATATTAAATTATTTAAATCACTGACAAAACTTACTTATTGTTATAATAGACGCTTATATTAACTAAGATCGAATAACTCGAATCAAATTAAAATGTACAAAGTGTATGGAGTACAAAATCTCTATTTCAAAGAATATATGATTAAACATGTTTTGTAAGAAAGAAAAGCTTTATTATCAGATTTTATTTCATTTTTTTTGTTTTACTGATTACTTTAAATCAGTAAAACAAAAAAAAAAATCATTGATGAATTAATAATGGTTATAAACATTATTATTTATTTATTTAATACTTTATTACGCCATAAATAACTTAAACACAAAACAAAAAAAAAACAAACAAATGAATTTAAACATAAAAAAGATACAAGAAAAAACAAATGAAAAATGGTGTAAAGGCGGCCTAATCACCCACGGGTGATCTCAACCAGGCAACCATTACCTTAAAAAGAACTACTACTACTTACTGGTGTACAGAATATTATGTTAATATAACTTACTTATATACATAAATATATACATACAAACATTTCATTACAATGATTGACGAAACAAATATTACACATTATTCGCAGACCCGGCCTATATATTATAAATTTAGAAAAAATATAATAAAAACAAAAAAAATATTAATTGAAGAATCAAATCGTTCAATAATTCATCTGTGGAAAACCTTCTTTGTTTTTTAAATATACGGTGTTTTATTAAATACCTTATTATTATTTCTTGTTTAAGCAATTGTGTGAAAAATACTTTAAAAAACTACTCTCGACAACCAATGAGGGCAAGAAGCTTCGCAAATTGACAGATCATTTAAAATAATCAATTATTTTGAAAATATTGAGTACAATTAATAATTTCCATAAGGAATTAAACAACAACAACTCCGAAGTTGATAGACATTATAACAAACTTTCTTTTAATTGTAATTAATAAAATAATCAAGAACATGCATAAACTATTATACTCTGTCGTATTGAATCAATAATATTTCGTAATACAAATAATATCATACAAAAATAATACAACACTACTGACACTTGCCAGTTTGGTACAACAACGACGTAATTGCAACGCATATGTTATTTATAAACTTTGTTTATGTCATAAAGTGCAAATACGTCATTGTTTCACCAAATGGGTGAAACAATGATATCAAATTAAATTTATATCTAAAGTGAATATTTTTATGTTAATATTAGAAAAATATTTAAATTATTAAAAATAATATATTTAACCAATTTAGAACCATACTCAAACTAGCAGTAAATAAAAGGTTTTTTAGGTAATAATTGATAGATATCGATGTAAAAAAATAAAGAACTTAAAAAAAAAAAAAATTAAATATAATAAAAATGCCGTCCTTAAATGAGGCCAATGGGCACACGAAATGTTTTATAACACTTTTTACGCTATCAACGCGTTTTTTTGTGGCACATTGCACGTCTCAGTTGCTAGCAAAATTTTTGGGAGTAGTGGTCTACCCCGTGGTGCTGCAGACTTGGTACTGCAGAAGCTGCTGGTAGCATAAATACGTTGATGTATTCGTCTCTTAAATCGTGACGAGCGATGTAACGAAAAAATCAAGCTAATCTATCCTGTTTTTATTGGTTAGCAAGTGCAGGTGCCGCGAATTTGCAACAGCAAGATCCTATGTATGTGTGGATAAACCCACCACCATTTTTTGCCACGTACAGCATTGCTATATAGGTAAAAATATTGATCAGCCTGATCAACCCCGCCCACACCACACTGTAAAACCTTCGCACTAATAAAATTTGGTTAACTTTGTAAAAGCAGTAATCAAAATCGGCTCGGTTTTTCTTTTCATATCCTTTACTGCCGAGTTTCATCTTTTAACAATTCTTAAATTTTTCAAGACGACCTTGTATATTAGTATCACTTTTACACCAACTGGATTGATCAAGATTACGGTTCCTCTACGTTTCTTAGCAAAAGGTTGATAATTGCTACTGTCTCAATTTCATTGCTTCTATTAGTAAGCAGGCAGATTAGCAGTGCATCGTATATTGTTATTATCTCCTTCTTCGTCGATTACCACACCTGGTTCTAGAGGCAGCGCAACTAAATATACCTCTCAGAAGTCTTTTTCATCAATAATTACAACTGCGATTGCTTTTTTAAGAACCTTATATTCATTGCGACCGCTAAATATCCTAAGAGTCATTATGAACTTTGGATGGGCATGTGTATAAAAACATAAAAATTTACCTCTGATGTGCCCATTGGCCCTAATTGGGGACAGCATCGTAAAAGTTGAATTTGTTCTATTACGACCATTCTTTTCTAATCAAATGTAATTATATTACATAGAATATTAAGTACTTAAGTATGTTTTGTACCAAAACAAATGTATTTAGACGAAAAAATAAAAATACTTACATTTTGTCTTCACAGATTTCGTGAAACAGCTTTACAAAAGGCTCGAAATGAACGATTGTAAAAATTTTTTAATTGGATTTTACGGCTACAACATAAGGATATACTACTTATCTTTACAATTCTAGACATAAAGTGCATAAATATAAAAATATAAAAAAAACAAGGGTACTATTGTAGGTGTACCCATTTGGACACGGCGGGTCTATATGGGTTAAGTTAAGGTTCGAAACCGCACACTTTTTAATTTGTTTAATTTAAATATTTTTCTAAGTATATTGGATATAGAAACATTCATTATGTATAAAGATTATAATGTTCGATTTAATTAAAATTTCACTACGTGAATGCAAAACTTATATGTTTTATTTACTTTCTGACACCGTTTAAGACTTGCAGCGTTGACAAGTTGCGGAACTCAACGTCGCACTTTTTATATCAGAGCGAGGAATGTATTTAAAAATTAAATAAAATTCAAACTTATCTGCTAAAAGTGGTAATGAAAAAAGATACAATGTGACAAGATTATTTTTACATCTAAAGTTAAAGAAATTAAGTTAAATAAAGAAATTTTTGCTAAATTAGAATTTCAATCGCTTGTAGCATAAAGTGTCGCAATTATTTAAAGAACCAACATTTTATCATTATAATAATTTCTTAACTTCTTAAGCTTATTTATTAGGATTACCTACAGGTAATACTTAAAACAATGTATAGATAGATATAAAATAAATTATTAATAATTAAGATAGTTACGGGGCTCCGTAACTATCGGATCCGTAAATAATACACTACCCGTAACGGTAAGCTAGTCCAATATAAAAGTTTCGGATATCTTTGCCTATGGGCCGAGTGGAGCTCAACTCCACTCTAACCCGACACAGTAGCAATATGTACAACTTTTTTTACTACAAAATTTTAGATACCATATTCTTTGTAGATAATAATTTCTTTAGAAATCCTAATATCTGTAACCAACCGCACCCAGATCCCAGGGTTAGGAAAAAGAATTTGAAATTTAGATGAAACAAAAAACTTAATTTTTCAAGCAATAATCTTGTAAAAATAAAAAAATTGTTAACACATAAAAAACAAATTAATATACCTTTAACAATAATACATACAGAAAAGTTGACGTCAGGGCGGCCACGACTTTATCGACACGACGGCATTATAAGCATTGTTATAAAAATTTTACTAAGGTTGCCACTTTTAAACTGCATTACCTGCTAATTTTAGAATATGATATACATGCTTAATATGTTCATATAATCTTGTATGAAAATGCCTAAAATTTTAATAATAAAATAAAATTCAATTGAACAAAATGAACACAGTCGAGTAACTGTACAGTAACTGATTCATTTTGAAGTGTTAAAAAAGATTTCTAACATCAAATATAATTATGAGCTTATCCAATCCCTGCTAAAAATACAGTATCCAAGCAAATTGTCAAATTCTATAGAAAGGAATCAAATGGAAAGTTCACAGGCAATTAAAAGAAGCAAAAATCATAATACAAAACACAAAAGAGTATTTTTTCAATAGAAGAGACTAAAAATACACTAACAACCTAATATAGAATTTGACATATTCTTATAAAAAAGCCATAGCCTATATATCATGTACTATAAGCCTTCAAAACACTTTTGTTTCAATCATTGTCACTTAGCACTATCACTTCACTAACTCACTCAATAACATTGAGTCTTTGAAAAGGTGATGAATGAAAAAATATATATTATAGAATAGTGCGTATTTGAACGATCTGTCAATTCAGCAATTAAATAATAATACTTAGAATTAAACATAATTCACATTACATAACATATAAACTTTATTTCACACAAAAGTTACATAAGATAAGCTGTTATAAATAATAACAGTTCTATATATAATAAAACAGTAAAAATATTATGTCTGTACATTTAGTATTTTTGACTGAAATGGATAGAGGGGGTACTGAACCAATTTACTGAAAATTTCATCAATTTCTTTGTTTTAACCCAGCTTAACATCTAAAGTTTCTTTCATCAAAATCGGTTCATTAAAAAAAAGTTAGTCATTTCAAGGCATGAGTTTGCCTGTAAATATAAAGCAATCCATATCTATACTTATATTTATAATAAATATGTATTTGTGTGTAATAAATCTGTATTTTTAACCGACTTTCAAAACAAGGAGGGGGTTCACAATTAAACATTTTTGATTCGATATTCGATGCATTTATTCGATTAATTAATTTGGATTCGATTTCGTTCTTGAATTATTCGCTTCCATTTTTGTAATATGCAATCATTAGTTATTTTACAATGAATATTATATGTACTTACCCAGATCAATAATTTAACATTTAAGGTTGTTTCTGAACGAATAAATTAAATTATTCATTGACATCAACATATTTGACTGTCAATTCTGTTTATTAAATGAATAATCATGTAGTTCAAGCGGGCTAAGCCGCGGAGGGGCCCCTAGTATTAAATATAAAATTACGGTTGCAAGTTCAACAGATAATTACAAATGACAGCTGACATTGACAGATCGACAGATAACAAAACACAGAGAACATTTACAAAAATCTATACTCCAGATAATAAAAGAAAACCGACAACCAGAACAGATGCATGCCGTATTTGAAGAAGTAATACAGCAGTGTGGTGTTTAATCAGCGATGGAATATAACGATAAGTATGATACAGGCGACGACGATTAGGATGAGAGCCAAATACAGTTTCTTAGTTCGCAGCTTGTTCTGGAATGTATCAATGTTTTAATATTAGTTTATGTATTTAAATAAAAAGCCAGACATACTATATGTATGGCCATATATATATATAACTATACTATATAAAACAACATAAATAATTATTTTTATCATGATTAAACATTAATGATCTGCCACAACTTAGGTTCCGTTTAATTTACTTTTTTGTAATAAAAGAATTTATATTATATTACTTATAAATTCTCTTAAGAAAGTGTATTCATGCCTATCTCCTTAAGTTAACAAAGAGAGAGCCAATGCATCTGAAAAATAATTGCATTAACTGACAAAATGAAGTAATTCTTTGTAAGTTAGTATATTTATTGTGTGTGTACTATATCTGAGTCTCAATATGGATTTCAGCCAGGATTTGGCACCATGGACGCCATTTTCGCCCTCAGAACTTTAATGGAGGCTTAAACTAAATGTCTCGAAGACCGAGTACATGGCCTGTGGGAGCCCAGACTCGAGCACTATCCGCCGTTAAGTCCGAAAAGTTCAGGTACCATGGATCCGTTATGCACGAGTCTGGAGGCATCGATCACGATGTCCATGGCCGGATAAGCGCAGCCTGGGCCAAATGACGCGAGGTCACTGGTGTGGTCTGCGACCGCAGAATACCGCCCAAGCTCAAGGGGTTGATATACAAACGTTGATAGTCAAACTACCATCGATATAGTTATTAATAATGTCAGTTTTGTCAGCCCTGTCAATATAGATTAATATGTTTGTATTAATATTATATACCTTATAGGTGGCAGCGCGCGAGAGCTCCTGGACCCCCGCCTCGACGTCGTGGGACGTAGATTCGATGCTCGCCTCAATCGAGTCCACGACGGCACCTTGCTCGTGTATGATGGTGCCGAGCTCTTTGAATATTTGGTTCACATCCATTATGTCGTTCTGGAAGGATTTCGAGCATTTTATATATACATCGCAATAAATAAAATTTTATAGATATAATAATATTTCAATTTGTTTTCCAATAAGCCAAATATATTGAATTATCTTGATATTTTTATTTTAAAGGCAGATAGTATACATGACTATCCAATTATTTCTTTACATAAACTTTCTATTTATTTTATGTAATCAATGCTTAGTTTATTTTTTAATAGTGTGCCATATTGTAATTTAGCTAAATAAGTTCGCTACTACAGGGTGGGCCAGGCGTGTGGATTTCAAAATTGGATTGATCGTGAGAGGGACGCAGGAGCGGGCCGCGGGTAATGAGAATGTTCGACACTGAATCAAAAACCTGCGGGGCGTCCAAGGGCAATAAGAACGGAAGAAACTGTAAGCGATGTCGCGTCGTCCGTACGGCCAAACCGTAACAGTAAATTCTGTTCGCTATACAGACATGTTACGTAACTTTTTCTTCCCACAACTCCATAATTTTGAAGCCTATGCAGCAGCAGGATCTGGTTTCAACAAGACAGCGCGACATCTCATGAGTCCTTAACAGTTGTAAACGAAATGTTTACTGGATAACTGATATCGCGTCGAGGGGACATTCCGTGGCCTTCTCGGAGCCCACATCTCACGCCACTGGATTTTTTTCTCTGGGGGCAAGGTTCAGATTCGAGGAGAGTGTACGTTTAGATAGAACACATGTCAGTGATGTTATTTTAAAAAAAAATCCCATGTGTTTACTTTATTTTAAATAAAGATTATCTTTCCTAAGTCTTGTAGTCTTTTTCTATGATTTTTTAAAATTCGCATAACTTAATGGCCCACCCTGCATTTTTAATCTGTACATTAAGCTCAGCTTGCAACTATGATATAAGTATCATCTCATAGTTCTTATGGGAAATGTATTATTTCCCTCTCCACTTTATTAAATAATCAAGAGCCTGCTAGAACAACCGTTAAAATCAATAATTTTATACCTTTTGCCTAACAAACCTCCGTAAACATATACCATGAACCATGTTATTTGGTGATATTTGCCCACAACTGCAGTACGCACACAAAGTGAGTCTAAGCTGCACTCACCTCCAGTTTCTGTATGTCGCGCTCGCGCTCTTCCAGCTGCTGCAAGTCACGTTCGGTTTGAGCATTGATCTGCTCTTGCTGCCTGAGATCGCGGTCAGAGTCCCTGTTGCGGCTGCCTGCGATGACATAGCAAATGCTATTTAAGATATAGTTAGCTATAAACAAGTAACTGTAGTTAATCTATATATAACATTGCATTTGATAAACTAACTGACATAGTGTTGGAACTCAAGCCCGCACCTTACTTTATAACAAAATTATAAAGCTTCTAAATCATTTTATAAATTCAAATTATTTTAAAAAAATATAAGCTAAAAATTACTATTAAATATTCCTACAACAGCGCAGCTAGTGGAATAATAATTAACCCATAAAGGTAAAGTATATTTCAATTATAATGTCTGTGAACTTGGCACAGCAGTTCTCTTTGCATGCAGCTGAGTTCTATAGTTCCTGAAAGTTATTTAAAAACTGATCTGCACACGTAGGTGATATTTACACACGTAGCTGATATTTTTTAACAACAGTTCTGTTTATTTTACGAACAAAAAAGGCATTATAACACAAAAAAGTATGTTTATTTTTGTAAATAGTTCGAAAGGTAAAGTAATTTAAAAAAATAATAAAATTATACTCAGACGAATAATACGCATAGTTGAATGAAATATTGAAAAATTTTCAATATATGAAATATTGAAACATTTGGTGGAAACCAATATTGAGACATTGACAAGAGTAGAGGAAATGAAAACGATCATTTACTCGAATAGGAATCGGCTGTCCGCTGAGATAAGATAGCCTCATTGTTATATTTTTTTCTGAATATTTAATATCTTTTCACGTCACAGTCTAGACATATACAAGTAATAATAGTCATTCTAATATCAAAAACGAAACGGTCATATGTTTTTGGGATGATTTCAAAATATAAATAAAAATATTAAGTTTGATTATACTTTCATCCATTCATTCAAATTCAAAATCCTTTTGAATTGTAGAACAAACATATGACTATCACCGTCTCGGAGGGCAGTTCTAAGGAGTGGAATTGGCAAGAAAGTCAACAGTGTCCGGCTGTTGATGTCAATATAATGTATACTTCGAAAATAGGTAAATTTTATGAAAGAATTTCATTAAATTTAAAATTTATGACATCCAAAAGCGATTCTAAATTTATAAAATCTAAATTCGATTCGATTCTATTATCCGAATATTCGTTATTCGTTAAGCATAAAAACTCATCAGTTCAGTCGGGTTTCTACTGTCATATAATAAACACTTGCATTCTTCATTAATGTCTAGACAAAATTAATATTATACAAAATCTACGGAAAATTATATAATTTATTTATAATTACTATAAAACAATACAGTCGATTGACCTCGCATCTGTTTTTATTTACATTTTAAATAATAAATAATAATAAAAATATAAAAGAATATAGAATAAAAATAAAAAACAGATTAAGGCCAGTGGTGGCGCAGTGGGACAAAGTGTGACAAACTGTAAGGACAACTCGTTGTGGATTCTATTCCTACTCAAGGAAATGAAATATTTATTTAAATGTATATTTTTATTTGTTCGCTCTGGTTCTGGACACAAGGGCAAAGCGCGGCGTTGAGTTCTGCCACTCAATACGCAATGCCTCCAGGGGAACGGAGTGTTTTAACACTAGGTTTCCTCTGCCTACCCTGCTGTGTGCGGGATACATCGTGAAGCTGATTTAATTTATAATTATAATTTAACAGGTAAATAAGAATTCGATCGTCTTTTATCATAAAGCTTGACTTGCTCAGACTGGTTTTTTTAACTATTAATGACCTCAAAAAATAATTATATTTTAAGAAATAATATTTATTAAAGAAGTTATAATAATTTATTCATACTTTATCTCCAGCTATGTACCTAATATTTTCAAAGCAGTGAAAAGTAGAAAATGTAGATTTTATCACCATTCAAGGGCCTACATACATAAGTGAAGAGTCAATATGGTAAAGACGACTTGGACGTGGACGAAGGTCCAATGGATATGTCTAATGGATGGATCAGATCAATGGATAAGCCAATCATATATTTATATCATATAAGTATTACATATATATATATATATATATATATATATATATATATATATATATATATTTCGTGGTATTAGCGTATACTGCGTATACTAGCAATAAACTGGATCTAACTTTTATAAGTTTATTGACTGGCATTATCATATTATAAGGCTACAAATTTACTATTTATAAAAGATTTCTCTAACAATCTCTGTCGGATTTAGAAATAACTATTTAAATATGACATGATAAAAAACTGACATTCCCACGTGATTGTTACTGGATAATATATTGAATTAGTTTATGCAGTCGGGTTTTTTGTTTAAGGGATTGGTACTCCCTGGTGACGACGAACGTCAGGGATAGGGGAAACATAATTATCTATATGTATAAAAGAACTTGTCCTCACTGACTGAGGTAAGACGCACGCACAGCCGTAACCGCTCATAGTAGAAACGTGAAATTTGGGCAGATGTTTAGTTTTATAATCTGGACATCCACTAAGAAGGGGTTTTGAAAATTTTTAACCCTAAAGGGGCGAAATAGGGGTTGAAAGTTTGTATGGAAATAAATTTAAATCGCCACCGATTTTTATAAAATTGTAAATTCAGACTCTTAAAAATATTTAATTGAATACGAGTTTCACGGTTTTTTAGAATTTACCCCCTAAGGGTGCCAATAAGGGGTTGAAAGTTTGTTTGGAAAAAACTTTATATCGCCACCGATTTTTATAAAATTTGAAATTTAGACTCTTAAAAATATTTCATTGAAGACATGTTTCGTGGTTCATTTTAAATCATCCCCTCGGGGTGTAAATATGGGGTTGAAAGTTAATATGGAAAAATCTTTAAATCGTTACCGATTTTTATAAAAATCGAAACTTAGACTCTTAAAAATATTTCATTGAACACATGTTTCGTTTATTTTAATTCATTCCCTAATAAGCCGTAAATAAGCAGGTGCAGCTGTGCGCGTCCGCTAGTTGATATATAATTGGTGTGGGAAAGTGTGCAAGATGTGCAAGATGTGCAAATTATATGTTGTATTTTCAATCAAATATTGACATATTACTATTTTAAAATCTGATATTTGAAATAATTTTGTTTAGATTTACAGATTTTCGTTGCGTTCACACTTAAAATGTAGCTTTGCCGTTTTCCACACACAGCAGGTAGGTAGAAGGAATTGTCAAGACTCTCCATTCCCTAACAAGCGAAAACCGAAACATCGTGTTGAATGGCTCAACTCAACGCCGCCTTTTCTCTGCCCGAGTGGGGATCAAACCCAAAACCATCCTGTTGACACTCAGACCAAGAGAGATAGAGATAGAAATAATTAGTACTTACTACCCATCGCGAAGGGATCACCAATGCTAATGTTCTGGGCCTTTACTTTACGCACATCCTCCTTGGTTTTGTGAGCGGCAGATCGTTGGGTCGCCTGAAAACACATCAAACATTAAATACTCATTTAGATTGTCTGTCTGGTCTGGGAACATATAGTACAGATTAAATACTATATGTATATATTGCATTAAATTATATTAACCTATTGTTCATGCTAAGGAATTTAAATATATTCTATACAAAATATTTTAATGCACCTGAATTACAACCTGCACCTTTCGTGAATTCAAAATATAAATCAATATATTTATTTAAATATATATTTTTTAGTATTTATTAACATTTCTAAACATTGGATATATAATTCTCTGGCGAAAAAGGAAAATTATATTTTAAGTAAAAATTAACGTACCAGTTTATAATAATATTTTTGTTCAGCAAAATTGTTATTTGCTTTACTGTTCTGTTTGTTTATAGCTATTTTCTCTAAACAGAGATTGTTAGGTGCAATCAAAATACATATATTTCTGTTATTTCTTTCATTAAGAAATATTTTCAAATGTAAATGGTTAGCCATTATTTTTATATAAAAAATAAAATTAAAATATACATTATAAGAGTGAAGAAGAACCATAACCAAGTTGATATTGTATGCTTATAATATTAAAAGCAAGTGCAGCAGGTGTCAAATGAAATATTATTACAAGTAGTCAAGAGTGTTCTTTATTTTGTTTGCTGGCTACTGAGATTTAAATTCTTGCAGTACTTGAAAGTAGTGTTAAGACACTCTCTTCTCCACGCACTGCCCAATTTTCCAGACATTATGTGTGGAGTAGTGGAAGCAAAGCTACACTTTGTTTCATTACCAGAGTGAAGAACTGAAAATAATTAATTTCCATAAGTGGGAATCAAACCTCTGCACTACATAACCCTCTGAAATTTGCACAAATCAAAAACTTACTTGGAATGCAGTTAAAGTTGCCATGTATTCATCGCTGAGCCTTTCCCGAGTTAGAAGGTTGGCCGGTATGTCAGTTCTCTGCCTCATCAACTCCATTAACAAAGAAGATGTATCCTTAGCAAGCTTTTTGGTGTAGTTCTGGATTTGACGTCTACAAAATAAGACGATTAAGCATATTTAAATAAATAACAATAAGAAAAAACGTATTAATAATGAATAAAATAAGACTAATGTACATACAATTGACTCCTGAGTTCCTGAGAATCTTGAGGAGTTTGGAGTTGGTTGACCATTTTGGACATTGAAGATACTGTAAAATATTTAGCATACTAAATATTATGCATTATTTTTAAATATTAAAAATTAATATATTAACATATTTAGGAATAACGATAAAGTTATAATTGAAAAATAATGTAATTATTACAAAGGAAGTGGCGCTCACCATTTTGCGAAATTTTCTTTATATTACTTGCTATTGTTTGCGAAAGTTTCTGAAATTTGTCATTGTCTTCGAGGGTCACGCCTCCCTGGTAGGACGCCTCCATTGTGAAAAACTATAAGCACAACAAAAAAATTATAAACGTTAACACTAAACCATATATTACATTTGCACCATTCTACGCCTCGGCCACAAGACGCCCATAAACTATAATCAAATTAAATACATTTTTCGATAGGACCATTTTATGACGCATCGCGGTGATACTGTGATTATTTTATTAGATAAATTAAATACCTGAACTACGTTCGTCCCAAACTAGTGTATTTGTAAATTATATAATTAAAAGGTACAATTATAATTCTAAATAACAAAATACTCTCGCAAGGATCGCTCGACGTTTAACTAAAATCTAAATTAAAATATAAATATATGAGTATGACATTGACAAATAGAAAAGTAATTTACTTTACTTTAACTACTTTAAGTAAAGTGAGTTTGTGAACCATAGACTAAATGCATCAGTGTGTCACTAAGGGTTATACAGAAGTACAGTTTTGGAATTATTAATATGAAAGTCTTGAATGAAGTTTTATATCACGGCATTATAGAGTCTGGCCAACAAGAGCTGAACCCCGTTATTTATTGAGCAGCAACACTGTTACATGATAGTCAATCCAGCAGCTCTGAAGAATCGAATATGGGTGTGGAATATTTAGAATTAGATTTTGACTACGATTCATAAATAAACAGTTTTATACTAAAGTAGTGTTTTTTTTCCCTTTATACATATAATTATCATGCCCATTTCATCCCCACTTTGGAATCCTTAATTTAGAGGGTTATTTAATAAATTACAAAACTAGTGGTTCCGTGGACGGTATACCTCACTAAAAATATTTTCAAATTTCCCACCATCGTTCCCCATTTTCCCCCCAATTAAAAAGTGTTTAATGTCACCTTTGTTCTACTAAAAGAGACGCGTCTTTTGAGGTATCACTCGTCGTTACGGGAAAAGGGGAGGGGTCTCCCCTCTTCTACTCCCCCATTTTTCCCCCAATCGAAAAAAGCATGACATTCGCTAAGTTTTTATAAAAGGAACACGTGTGCCAATTTTCGTGCAAATGCCTTGAAAATTGTGGTCTCTAGATCAAAACAAACAAACGGATGTCAGTTTGACGAAAGCAAAATCGGCCTATCTTGTCAAAACGGAGACCTCGGTTCGCTCGGTCAATAAGATTAATATCTATACCATGGGTTATATAAATTCATCAGAAATATAAAAAAAATAAGTTAATAGTATCAAAACTTAAAATTCCTTGTATGCATTGTATTACCAGCATAAGTTTATTTGAATTTACCGCGCTTTGCCGGGTTCAGCTTTTGTTGGACAGACTCTAAATGTTGAAAAATTAATCTTAATGTAGTTAGTTAATAGTTGTCAGTTGATATTATGTTATAATTTAAAAAAGTTATTATCATAAATATTAACGAAAGATCAATGAAAAAATGTTCTAAGTTTCTTAACCGCCGATCCTGTTTCTTACATAAGCAACAAAAACAAACTTAAAATACCTCGTAATAGAAATCTAGAGAAAGTTATTATTATATCGAGGCTAAAATATTTTAAAAGTACAGAATCTAAGTTTAATATGTGATTTAAATGATTTTTTGTTATGTAAAGGCACAGTATTTTAAGAAAATGACTTTTAATTTATTGTATAAGTAAAATTGAATGTATTATTTGAATGATCAACAACTTAGCATGATGTCGTAACTTTATTTCCCTTGCCAATAATATTATATATTATTATTATTATTATTATATTCTTAAATATTTATTTATTTGTATTATACTTTATATTTTGTTCATTTGCATAAACTTACTTTAGATTAAAGTTTACAATAAACTTTGTATGGGACATTGAAATTATTTTATGACTATATTAATAATTATCAAAATTCTTTGTAAATAATAACACTAAAATATCGTAAAACGGAATCCTGATGTCCCTGATAACTCAGTCGTCCAATCATAAATGAGTAAATGAGTCTATGTAGTACGTAACCTAGTAGTAGTATGTATAATTATACAGGTATATCATTATCATAGCCTCTTAGTATTCTAGATTACATACACTGAAATGCATATTCTATATGGTACTACGGTTGAAATGCGCAAGTCATAGTTTATTGATGGATCGGTGATCTCGTCCTTTATTAAAAATATTATTTTTATAATATTTTATGCATTAAATGAAAAAAATATTATAATTTTCTATTAACAAAATTATAACATTACATATTATGAAAAAATTTAAATGGCTATTTAGAAAGTCGCTCTATGGCCACCAAAGAAACTACCATGTATCATAATTTAGTCGCATAGCATTTGTCTATGGCGTGGTTGTTCACAACACGTATACATTTACGAATGTGAATGTCCATATACAAAATATATACATTCTACATGTTATATATTATTAATTATTATGGAAACAGATCCCAGGCGAGACCTGTAGTTGTACGCACCTTTACAATGCAACTACAACTAGCTACTAGATATCTGCGAATCGTTTAACTTCTGTTAATACTTTTAGTAGTCGGCTTCAATTGCTTAAAATTATATTTAAATGTAGTTATGTGGGTTAAACTGTGAGTACGAGCTACTATTAATTGACAAAAACATTTAGAAGATGAAACAGTGAATGAAGACAACAAGTAACAATTTGTTTTTTGTGGATGTTAATTGACCTCTTTGCTTGTGTTATAAATATTCTTTGTTTATGTTGTATCTCTAGTTGGTGATAATATACATATATAAGAAGCCATGGATCCCTCAATGTATCTACAATACTCTCCGCCCAACGGACCCCCAAACGGGCTGCCCCAGGAGTCGAAGCTGGCCACCTACATGGTAATTTTATCTCTCATACGGACCAATATATAAGTTTACTATCTGCTCTGGTAACAAGATGAAGCACGTCATTAAATGATCTACCATTCCACATTATTTTTTTCTAAAATTAGACGGTGTATAGGGACCTAATTCTGCCTATCCTATAATATGATGGAAAGTGTGCAGCTGAAATAATAATAATAATAAATTTATTTTATTTTAGAATCGGTCAGCATCAACACCAAACACATCTTTAGCTCAGAGTATGAGCAAGCTCAACATTGACTCGTCTCCAACGTCTACTAAAAAGGCAAGTATAGTTTTTATTTGATATGTATTATTGCTTGCTTTTATTTGTTGATTGAATTCATTGTCAAAAATCTGGCAAAAAAGTACATACTATTGATGATTCATATATATAAACAGACATCAAAATATAAGTTTTATGTTATTTATTCTGTTTTCCTATCCGCATCCGCATATGTAGTCCTTTTGTATGCCGTAAACATGCCTATGTAGGGCAATTAATATATTAATGATGACAAAATGTTTACATACATTGTAGCCTATATTATTTACCTACTGTAAAATTTCATCTAAATCACAATAGTTTTTGCATTAAAGTGGAAAGAACATACATCATCACAAACTACATACTTATAATATTAGTAGGATAGAATATTTTTTCAGTATTCCAACTAACAATGGGTCTTTCTTCGCAGACTCTCATCCCTCATCCCCAGCAGCCACCAGTAAGTGTTATCATACATTTATTTATCCATTAATTTATCCCTGACATTTTGTATCTGAAATTAATTGTCAAATTTTGATCTACAAAAAAATATTACCACAATTTTCTTAGCTTAGTACATATATCTGATAAAAATACTTAAAAATTGAAAAAAATTGTTTTAGTATGTTTGATCATTGTAATTACCAAAGACCATCTTAGTAATTATTTACTTCTTCTTTGTTTCTCTGCTGCCTCAGCATGTATACACTCATTTACAACCGCAGGTATGTGTTCATAAGTCTTTATGATTTCAATTTAGCTATGAACAAAATAATAGAAACTTTAATAGAGATTATAGATAAGCTATTTAAAAAAAATTGTATGCTATTTAAAGAATATACATTTTTTTATTGGGTCTCAATTAAAAATACATATTGTTAGTTTTTCTGCTGCTAGAGGTATCATAGCTATCTAAACATTTTTTTTGCCAAAGCATAAAAAATATAATTTGAATCATAATTATTTTACAAAAATAATATATATTTATATATTAATTGGTTATCTATTGAAAACCTTTTGTTTGCCTTTTCTTTGTGCTGGACATGTAGGGTTACAGTCCTCTACCACCACCGGTGTGTATTTACAGTTTATCTATATAAAGTGGCTTACAATAATTTAGGATATAATTTTTAGCCTATTTTTAAGATTGAATTTACTCCCTCCATGCACACTCAGCCAATTTACAGTCCGGAACAACACCAGGTAGGTAGTATGCTACAGTATAAATATAGGCCATACAGGGTTGATTCGGGCACACTCTGTAAAAATAATATAAGCAGAACATTTGATGACACATGTTTATCTCTTGGCTTGACTTGTATGAAATCTTGTAGGATTATAAAGTATATAGAATAAATGCATAATAATATCTTTTATTATATTTCTCTGAAACAATCCATCTGATAGACATTTTTTTTCTGGACATGCAGCCTGTCTTCAGTCCACCGCATCCCCAGGTGCGTACTGTGTGTAGATCTGAAATAATTATATATTACATTATAAATAAATATATTTCTTCTAAAGCTGCAGGACATTTATAACATCGCTCATCGTCAGGTCGGTATCAAAATATTATTGACTCTTGATGTTCTACATATTGAAATGTACAATAAGTATATAAAAAATATAATGTTACTATAAAATAGCTAACCATTTATTTTTATACGCTACCGACAGCCGGGACCTCACTATCCTATCCGTAGCCCACCTCAGGTAAAAATAGACCCTTTTTTATATTTCATAAAGAAGCTCATTCATTTATTCATTGTTAACATGTTTCTTTGTTCTATGCTGCCTCCAGCCATTCAGCCCCACTCAGGTATCAAAATTAATAAAATATTGTATTTTTTGTATTGGTCCTGTTTAAATGAATTACGTATTTCAATAACTATTCCTTTTTCATGCATACACAGAATTTCATTCCGAGGCATCCGGTAATAAACAACTTTTTATATATTAGCCATGTTATTAATAATACGTTAATAAGTTAATAATACGTTGCTCATTTTATATATTATTACTTTGCTTATATTTCGGTAGGTACTGGTATCGTTTGTCTATTTACAAAACGCATTTTATAACAATATTACGATTCAAACCTTGTAATTTGCAAATGGGTACCTTAGTAAAAGGACGTGTTAAATCTAAATGGGATAGAAAAAAGCTGAGTTAAATAATTTCAATATCATTAATGCACTACAAGTAACAGAGATCGGTCGGTCAGATTCGTGACCCAGGAGCACAATGTGTGACTACAAAATATTTTCATTTCTTCGCTCTGGTGTCGTGGCAAAGCACAGTGTTGAGTTCTGTATGTAAAATTTCCCCATAAATTATCATAATAAAGGGACTAACATTCTTCACCATGGTACTAAGGTATGGGGTGAGTTCCGCGACAGACGGCAAACGGAGAACAGAGTTTCGTGACTCCAAGATCTCTGGTTACTTTTCTATATGCGGAATTAAGCTGAACTTTGAGAAAAACGAGTGGCGAATCGTTTCGCAGCAAGGATTTTTTGATATTGTAACAACTTCTAAAGTACTTATTAAAATGAAAAACAGTAAAAGACAGTTTTGATCTACATTAAATGGCCAACGTAACTAATATACTTATTTATATGCTGAGAGTAAGGGATAAGTAAAACTTGAGTCGATACAGCTGATGTGTCAACGGCGTGATGTGTCAACAATTAAATGCGTTTTTCTCTAAAACTATTCGCAATTTCGAAATAGTGTAAAAAGCAAATTTTATCTTCGTTTAACGTAGAAAATTAATAAAGTATTTTAAAGGATAAGGATTAATACCATTATGGAAAAATATCCCTCACAATAAAAAATATATTGAAATTACTATTTTTAGACAGAAATATGATCACTACACGTTATTCTTAAAAGATACGAATATGCTGTCGCGGACTTTTTTGTAGATCTTATTAAGAGGAACAATACTCCAGTACATTATTTTCATGTATTACTTACCATTAAAGCAGCGCATGCGCGAAAGTGTCTCAACGGGTAGGACTTTATACACATTTATCGTATTTATGTTAATTTACATAAGAATGTACAAATAATAAACTATATATAAACCTTCTATGAAAAATACTCGAGCTAATGGTGAAAACCGCATCAAAATCCGTTGGGTGGTTTAGAAGAAGAAGAGTTAGAAACAACAGACAGACACGAAAAGCGACTTTGTTTTATAAGATATAGGATATATATATATATATATATATATATATATATTTAATAAAACAGTAATAATATTTTGTCTGTATGTACATTTTATATCTTTGACTGAAATGGATAGAATAATAGAAAGCAAAAATATATTTTTTTAATTTCTTGTCGGTCTGTCTGTATGTATGATCACGCTAATCTTCAAAAGTACTGAACCGATTTACTTGAAACTTTCACCAATTGCTTTGCTCTTATTTAGCTGACAGCGTTCAGAGGGTTGATGTGAATGGCAAGAAATCTCCTGGTTCAGTGATCAGCATGGGGTCCCACAGGAGTCTATTGTTGGTCCTTTTCTCTTTTTATTACACATAAATGATTTACCGTATCTAGTTGAAAAAAACCATGAGATAGTATTGTTTCCTGATAACACTTCTTTGATTTTTAAACTAAAAAGACGACAAATAACATTTAATTTAAGACTGTTTCTGAAGGAGTAAATTAAATCAGTCATTGACATCAAAAATAATCAGTAAATTCTGTAAATGTTAATCATGTCAAACGGGCGAAGCCGCTGGCACGCCGCTAGTATTAAGTATAAGTGCAATAAAAAAAATCCCAATAATAAAGTGCTTGCAAATAATGAACACAAATAATTTAATCTTTTTATTTGTAAATATTCTGTAGGTTCTGATCGGAGAGTTCATCCCAGTCAACTACTACGGGCCGCCGCCTACCATCTTGGCCGAGTCGCCTGAGGACTCACCGCCAGCAAACATTCCTTTACAAGTCAACACTCAGGTGCATCAGGTAATGTAAGAACTCATATAGGATCACTCTGTTATACGTCTGTCCTTGTCCTTGCTGTGCGTAGACAAATATTTGAAGCCCGTTTATTTGTTTATGCTACTTTTATAACTTGTACCGGGAAGGTGCTTAGTTGTATAATGTTTATTTTATTTCTTTTATATCATTTTATACTTGTTTAGGAAAACGTTGGGGGAACAACATACTTCTATCCTGCCAACACTGAGGCACTGAACACTTCGACCAATCTCAACACATCTGCCGCTATGGGTAACAAACTCGTCCATATATTATGCGAATACAAGAAAATGTATGCTGAAAATTTATATGTTTACTATGTATGTATGAGTACTTTTTGACACCGCCGTGCTTTGTCCTACTAGAGCAGAGACTACTTTGTCATCCTCTGGTAGGAGATAGAGCGGCGTTGGGTTACGCCACTCAACAAGTGACGCAGAGGCACAGCGTCTGACTATAAACCCGACGGTTGTACATTCCATTCTGAATCGTTCGTCGCTAAGAAGACAAAGCGCGGCAAACTGTAATTTAGTCTTGAACACTGGGCGCAAAGAGAGAGAGAGAGAGAGAGAGAGAGAGAGAGAGAGAGAGAGAGAGTGTCTTTGCACTACATGCCAGTGTTCAAATTATAAATAATAGATGGGAACGCTAATAAAATATTGAATGTTTACAGGTGCAGAATGTATCAGCGTGTCCGCGTATGGCACTCATATGTACCCGCATATCCCCGCTACGACCAAAGTGCAGCCGGGTAATTATATATTTAATTATATTTCTTGTAGCAGAGTGTGTTGTTTGCTTTGGTTAACCGTATTATAACATTTTTCACGCTCACTCTTTATTAAAGAGCCAGAATGGAGTATACAGACAGGTAAGGACTGTAACTAAATCATTCTGTACTTCTTCTTTTAATTAATAAACTTAATAATAGATATAGGCAGCTATTTATGTATGATATACTTGATACAGGTGTAGTTTAGGAAGTAGAATTATTATGACGTCGTAACTGTGAGTGCTCTCTCTGCAACCTTTATGGCCTAAGATCCCAGTGCTTAAATCTGCAGGAATCTGTCTTTTTAATGAAACTTATATTAATGATAGTATAATAGATTACACTAGGATTGCCTAGAAGGATCCTGCCATAATCACCTTTGATTACATTTTTTCGTAATGCGTTTTTGGAGAAAATTGCACTCACGTTTTTTATGTCAATTTCACATCATTGGAAGGAAAATCGCATAAGGAATTGGAAAATTGAGGGTTGCCAGCTCTCAGTCTGCCGCAAGTCCAGGGTTGTCTGGTTTAAACAGGTCACTTAGTGTTAATAATTAACACTCATGTGTCTTTTAATTAATTACATATCAAATTAAAGCTTGTTTTTTTCTGAACATTATAACACATGGTTGCCTGGAAAATAGCTGCCGCAAACAGGGGTTGCCATCATTTGAAATATTTTATTCCGGTTCCGTTTGACTATGAGAATAGACGATGAAATGCGCGGTCTGCCTTATGTTTTAAAGTAAAATATTATATAATAGAATGTCAATCTTAAAATCATGTATTTACAAAAAAATATTGGGCCGATCTTAAATAGTAATGTAGGTCGCATTTTTTTAAATCATTAAAAATTCTTATAACAATTACCCTAATATGTGGTACCAAAGTTATTGAAATGCTCATATTAGAAATCACTATAAGTGCGCTGCAAACATGAAATATAATAACAGTAATTCAGTATACTGAATAAATAATTGGGTAGTTCAAGCGGGCGAAGCTGCTGGCTGTTGCTAGTATACATATATACATTAATTCAATAATTTTATCAAACTTGGGAGCGTGGCAAACGGCGATAGGATTTGAAGAGATAAACAACAGGGTCGCATGGCTCTAACTTTTTCACTCAAAATAATAAAGCCAAAAGAAATAATAATGAGAATAATGCACCTGCACTTGATTAGGATAGAAGGTCATCACACTAGCGGCTACTTACAATGCATCGATTGTTGGTATCTCTATTGGAGGCAGAGGTATTCTTTTAAGAAAGAAATGAAGAGTTAGATATTGAAATACTGCAATGTTGCTGCACTCTGCTGTGTTTTTTCATCAGGTTTACTTTTTTAAAATATATAATTTTGTCAACAAATATATACCTCTTCATCATTTAATTCTTCATTACTTTACGATCATTTAAGTATGTAGGCAGAGAGAACCTAGTGTTAAAACACTCCGTTCCCCACTTTCTGCCGAATTCTGGAGGCATTGCATTGTAGGTACGCGATAGTACTTTTCGATTTCTCTTATATCTTCTTACTAACAATTATAAATCCCTTATATTTTTATTATTAATAACAATTATTACTAAAATCTGCAAAATATGCATCTTTAATTGTAATATTTATATTTAAAAAGATTTTCCCACCAAAACTGCCTTGTTGCCGATGGTAACTCCTGTAGGACTGACGCAACTAATATCTTTATTTAACTCGATTCAAAAGGGCCTGTAATGGCCTAATTGAATATTATTATTTTGATTTCATAAATCAAAATAATAATATTCAATTACATTGAACAAATATTTACGTGTCGCCATTTTGTCCGACAAGGTTTGGCGTCAACGTTCTACATGCCGGAAACCATCAGGGAAGAAATTTACAACAAGAACGACGATATTTTTCTGAGGCCCGATATGAAATACTACCAGGGTGAGATAAAGACGCACGCACAGCCGTAACCGCTGTGCGTAGAAATATCAAATTTGGACAGATGTTTATTTTCGTAATTTTCATAATAATAACAAGGGATTTGGGTTGAAAGTTTGAATGGTTTTTTTTTAAATCGACACCGATTTTGAAAAAAATTGAAATTTAAAATCTTACAAATATTTTATTGAACACGTGTTTCATGGTTGATTAGAATTCACCCTATTTGCTTGCTTATTAGGACCAATTATGGCAAGCCCTAATAAGCAAGCGAAGCTGCGCGCGTTCGCTAGTATTTAACATGTTGTTTATATCCCGGTCAGACCTCCCCTCGACCGTGGACATATATGGCGATCTAACGCCTTTGGAGCCGGGCGGGCCGCATCTCCTGGCGAGCTCGTACCGCGTTACGCACCGCACCACGGGCGAGTACTTCGCGATGCGGCGCCTGCACGGCGTCAGTTTAGCCGCCGGCAAGCGCATGGACGTATGGAAGAACCTCGACCATCCGAACATTGTGAGGCTCCACAGACTGTTCACGACCAAGGAGTTTGGGGACCATTGTGAGTTCTTTTTTGAGTTTTTTTGTTATCTATCTCTATTATTTTTGTATTAGGGTTTTAGGTCCATATCTTGTTTAATTCTTTTATTATGGTTTTTTAAAGTTTTCATTGCTGAAAAGTATACTAAAAATCATCATAATAGTTGAATCCCATATTAACAATATTTTAATAGTTTAAAACTCCTTTTAAAATTTTATACACAGTTTTCTTGTAATTTTGCGGCATACCTTACATCATTGACGCAAACGTTCATTCTAACGGAAATCGAAAACTTCACAACGATGAAAATGTTAAAGCAATTGAAACCATTTCTGAATAAATAATTCTGAATAAGTAAAGAGCAGTGGCAGTTCAGCTTATTACTTACCGTTTTGATGGCATAATGATTCTTGCTAGCGTTTTATTTTTAAATATTTCAAAGTAAATAAATTTGATTGTGTCTCGTAGTAAGGATACTTTTTGTTCATTTTTACCATAATGTTTTCAATGAAGCTACAACATTTTTAAAGAAATCATTGAAATAGAAACTTCATCTAATCTTACCATGTGTTTTAGACCTTAATAAACTATTGTTTCTTACTTTACAAGTAATAGTTGCATAGCATAAATCCAGTGTCATATTGGTAATATACGACTATCACCTGGAGTGTGTAATGCTAAAGGACCGATCTCTCTAAAGTCTTGCGGTTACCTGTTTCCTGACCCCAGTACCTTACCACAACTGATTTAGGAGCGATTTCACGAAATTTTAATCAAAAACAGTCCTTTATTTAACAGTCTTGTTACTGCATTTACCAATTTTAGTCCTGTAATCACCTTTTTGGTTCTGTATTTACCTGAACAGTCCCATATGTACCTGATTCAAAGAACAGTATAATCGTTGTATGTACCCTTAGCCCTGGTGCTGATATACGACTACCACCCTTCCTCCATTACGGTGATGGGCAAGTACCTATGCGGTGCGCCGCCCGGCAGCGGCCCGGAGGCGAACGGCGCGTTCCACGATCCCTTCTCCTCGGATCCAGATGCGCCGCGGCCCTATACGCACACGGTGGGTTCACTGTCGATAAAAAGTCGTGGCTGCACTGAAGTTAGGCGCAATGTTCGCTCAGGAAGACACAGCTAACTTCAGGGCGGTTACGACGGGTCGACCGTAATGTAAGTAAATGGAACATGTTTATGTAGAAATGTAGGAGTACTACTTTAAACTCAGTCATAGCTTTACACGTAGATGCATTTGAACGCAATATATTGAATATAAAAATCAAAGTAAATAATTTAAATATATGTATATGTATATGATGCATATGATAATAACAGAAGAACGCAATGTTACGAGCGGTGGCGTGCGGTGCCCTCCTGCCGGAGGCGGTGCTGTGGTCGATGCTCGTGCAGCTGACAGCGGCGCTGCGGGCGATACACGCCAGCGGGATGGCCTGCCGGTTAGTATTAACATACATAGATAGTACAAATTGTATGGAAATCGAACATTATTTTTATTTTTTAGTTTGGTTGGATTTCAAAACTTTATATGCAGCATTTTAAATAAAGCTTTAAAAGTTAATATCATAAGATAACGAAGAATTTTTTAAGAATTTCGCCACTAAATTAATATAAGATTTAATTTGTTTGTGTGTTGTTAGAACCCTGGAGCCAACTAAAGTGATAATGAACGGCTGCCGCGTCCGCATAGCGTGGTGCGGCATCGGAGACGCCATGAACGGTCACGACGATGTAGCGCGGGTATGTATTGCACATAACATTGCAGTAACATTGTGAGCTCATGCATTATTTATTTACTATTTACATATACGTTGACAATGTCGTTTCACAAAGTAACGAAAGAACATTTTTATAATCTTACGGTGACATATATATTCCTATTATATACTGCCTCCTATTATATAGATGCTTATGAACATTTGTTAAAAAAAAACTCCATTAAAGACCTAATAAAGGTTCACTGACGTCAAAGACATCACCTATTCAGGCCCAACAAGATGACCTGGCTTCCCTCGGTCGTCTCGCTCTCGCACTCGCCTGCCGCAGCATCCACTGCGACAACCTACCAGCTTGTCTAGATCTCGTCACCAGGACTTATTCCACGGATTTCAAGAACCTTGTGTTGTAAGTATCTAAATAGTTTATTATTCAGCCTCAGGCTGTATCCTGCATTTAGCAGAGGAGGGAAATTAATACACTTTGTTCTCCACGTACCGCTGAAAACTTTGAGCAACTGTTGAGTTTCTTGCCGGCTCATCTCAGCAGAACTGCCTCCCGAACCGGTGGTAGCTTTTTGTTCATATGTTCATTCGACAATTCAAAAATGCTTATAATAGTTTATTTAATTATACTTATCATAAATTATAATTATAAGCTAACTAAGTCATAATCAACATTATAAATAACGTACGTCCGTATAAATAATTTTGATCGACAAGCAGATATCTTATATCGACGACGAACACGCGTCGCTCCATCAGTGATCTCATGCCGATGATTGGGGCACGTTTCTATACGCAGGTATTTATACACAAATGTATTTAGATGCTATTTCAAATAATATTTATTTGATAATTGGTCATATTTTGTATTTAATTTGATATATGTAATTTTCATTTCTTTCGTAAATTACTATCCTACTTGGTAAATGGGTTTAAAGTAATTATGAATAATAAATTACACATGTAATATTTATATAGTTGAAATACTTCATTTTATAGAGTCCAGAATTGTAAAGACCTAAAACTGTTGATTTTATTATGTATTTTAAAGCCAATCGCTTGATAAACTAATTTTAAGAAATTTATATTTAGTTCGGAAATATCGGTTAATATCGAATTACTAGCACACTTCTAGCAAAACTATATAATTAAAAGTGTTAAACATTTAATTATAAATAAATATATTCATTTTCAGTACCATTTGCTTTCAGTAAACAAGTAATGTATTAACCATATTTAAAAGACTACACAAATATACGTCTTATACACTTTAAAAGAGGACGGACTGTCTTAACATTTACTTTTCTGCCCTTTGATGGTCATTGCCATTAGGTTGAAGCTCTTCAACGTCGTGCCGATGCATTTGAGGAACAGTTATCCAGGGAAGTAGATAACGGTCGTCTTCTCCGTATCCTGGTCAAGTTGGGAGTCGTCAATGAACGGCCAGAGTATGTGTTTTTTGTTCGGTAGCATAATAAAAACCGTTAGTTCATAGTTTTATTGAAAGTGTCAAACGCAACAATTCACAATAGAAAAGAGTAAAATTATAAACTAAAGGTTTTTATAATCTTATGGTGACAAATAATGTACATGTTGGATAGCTTTACCTAATTAATTGGCCGACGTGTTGGCGGGATTTAAGAAGCGTGGGTTCGAATCTTGATGTCTATTAATTTATTATTTATTATTATTTTTATATTAGTAGTAGTATCTTTATTAGTATTTCACTGTGAATTCGAATTCGGAAACGTCTGACTTCAACAATCAGAATATTATTTACACATAAAGACTGTATAACAACAACACTTTCAGGATGAACATGGACCCGACGTGGTCCGAGACCGGCGATCGCTATATGCTAAAGCTATTTAGAGATTATATATTCCACTCTGTGACGAGTGACGGCCGACCCTGGATAGACCAGGCGCACGTTACCAATGCGCTGAATAACCTGGACGGAGGCTCTCAAACTAAGGTAGGTTGATTCATTTCCATACCCTACCCTTTATTAGATATTACTCAAAACGACTTACATACTCATATAGATTTCCTAAGTATTCCTCTATATTTATATATCGTTTATTTGATGCAATTGCAGGAGGCGCAACCAAAGTTTGCAAATAGTCTTTCCACATACTAGCGACACGCTCGCGGCTCGGCCACTTGCGTTCTTGTTCTAATTTATGTTAGCAGCACCTTTATAATGATTTTTAATGTGAACATTTTGAATATGTAGTGTATGTTTGCTCGCAACGCAATTATCTACATATTAAATTTAGATATAATATATTTGTGTGGGATATGACACACAAATATTATATCTCCCTGACGGGACGGGTACCCTGATGTCTGACGGTTACGAGTTTGCTTCTATAGTGGTGCATGCAGATATGCAGGCATCAGGCTTATCGTTATATAATACTAGCGGCCCGCCCGCGGCTTCGCCTGCGTGAAATATGTTATCATTAAATTATGTACCCATGAGTACCTACGTCCTATAAGTAATATCCATGCAAAATTTGAGACTCCTAGCATTTGTAGTAACGAAGTTTCATACAAACTTTCAACCCCAAACACAACCCCTTAAAAGTCGAATATTGCAAATTCCCGTCTTAGCGAGCACCTACGTCCTATAAATAACTCCTATGTAAAATTTGAGATTCCAAGCACTTGTAGTTTCTGAGATTTCGTGATGAGTGAGTAACCTTTCGATTTTATATATATAGATTACTGAGACTAATTAGATTAGTTTCAAACATTGCTAGATTGTATTACTACGTTCTATCGGCGGTGCGTGGACAGCGGCGTCGCTATATCTCGCTGTGTATATTCAAAATGCCTTAATGTGAGCAGGTAGAGCTGATGTCGCGCGACGAGCAGAGCGTCCTCGTGGTGTCATACGCTGAGCTCAAGCACTGCCTGGATGCGGCCTTCGAGGAGGTGATGACGGCGGCTGGATCCGACCGCGACGCCATGTCTTTCTCCCCTGCCTAATGGCGCCGGGGCCCATCTCCACTCCACTTCACCGTAGCGCTCTGCGTTATAGTTCTTAAATATTTATGTGTATTCGTTTATTGATTAGAATTATTATTAGAAGAAGGTGGATGGATCCGATCTTTTCCCTCCGCATCATCAAGGATTTTTTTTTTTGGCTTTAACCAAAAAATATTCGTGGACTTGTAAAAGGCGATATACAGCATTGCAAGAGCGAAATTATGGGAGATACTACCCCGGTACAATGTGAACGGACCCTTGCTGCAGGCTGTAAAGTCTCTTTACATAGACCGCTCAGCCTGCGTGCGTGTAGGAGCTGGCATGTCGCCTTGGTTTGACATCCAATCGTGTGTTAAACAAGGTTGCGCCATGTGGCGCACATTGAGGTTGCTCAATTGTTCAATTTGTATTTGGATAGCCAGCACCAAGGAGTGAAACAAAGTGATATGGGAGTGAAAGTAGGTGACTTGAATGTGAATTGCCTGCTGCATGCAGATATGCAGTGCTCATTGCATCATTAGAATGCGAGTTGCAGGCATTGGTCACCACTCTGAAAGAAGGGTGTGAAAATAATGGTCTAAGTCTGAATGTGAGTAAAACAAAGGTTCTGGTATTTGAGAGAAATGAAGAGAGGACAGAGTGGTAAGATATTAGAACAAGTGAATGAGGAGATGAATGTGGAAAGGAGTATTGCTGCCGATAACAGGTTAAGGGAGCCTTAGCTGCATTGATGAGACGGCGAAACGTGAGCACAGTTGCACGTGTGGCCGTACACAATGCAGTGTTGGTACCGACGTTGTTATACGGCAACGAAACGTGGGTATTACAGAAGAAGAATGAAAGAAAGATGAATGCCGTGGAGATGCGATCTCTTCGTAGCATTTTGGTCACTTGCGAAAGCCGCCGCCCTTGCAGAGGCCAGATCGGCCAGGCGACACAGCAATTGTTAAGGTAAAGCTGCAAAGCCTTGAACATCGTCGAAAAGTAGCTTGCCTGTCGGTATTCTATAGGATACATTTCGGAGAGCGTGCAGCAGCGCTGCATGACATGGTACCCTCTTCTCCTTTTCATCTGCGGGGTACTAGACGTAGGCTGGGATTTCACCCATATGTCATCGATATTCCTCCTTTTCGTACGCAGCGCTTCGCCTCCACTTTCTTAATGCGAACAGCTAAGCGAGTGAAACTCCTTGCCTGCTGAACTGTTCTCCGAAAAATACTATTGGCTCTTTTCAAGACAAGAGTGAATGGAGGCATTATCTAGGTAAGCATGCTCCACCATCTTAAGTGCATCGTCACTTACCACCAGGTGAGATAGCGGACAAATGCTTGCTTATCTACAATTAAAAAAGTTTGTAGCGTTTGGCGCTGCGTTCTTTCTGACTACCCCGCTAGGGATAAAGCGTGAAGCTATGTATGTATGTAATTGACAGTAGATGTTGTAAGGCGGCGGGTGGAGCGAGTCACAGGTGTTGCAATAAGAATGTGCAGACAGAAAGGAACTGCTTCATTGTTATGTAGACAGTTTTCTCATAAATTATATTTACAATTATCACAAATATTAAGTACATTATGTACTAGTTATATAAGCAGACGTGAAGAGATCTCATTTTGACGCGAGCTCCTTTTTAAAGCCTCTAGGGTTCGGGAGTTACATTCCAAACTAATGCAGACGTGCACGCCCCGTCCAAAAAAACACTTCTGTTGGTTTTCTTCAATTCTGTTGGTAGGAAACCGAGATATTGTGGCGGATTATATCGAATTGTGCAATAGTTCCACAGTAGTCACATGTTCACTTTTAATAGATGTCTTAGTAATTTGAGTACATATATGCCACTACCAAGTTTCGAGCTATGCGGAAAGTTCAATGGTACTGGAAAATCCAATAATTAGCGTTTACCTTATTAATTTTATTGCAAATGTATATTTTTTTTAATAAATTAAATATTAAAGTAAATGTCGCTTATTTTACTTGGGTTTATTCCATATAACTTGTCGTGTCTAATTAATTTGTAACTTCTAGGTTGATAAGTGCCCGAATGACGGAATATTGTTTTTAAGTGTTAGCCAGCATAGGTCACTCCGGCACTGAAGTTTACAGTGAGTGAGGCAGAACTTTTAAAAAATACTGCGATCTTTGATCAGCCACACTTATAATATCAAATTTAACATTATTTACTCTCTTCCTCCTCAGTCTATTCATTCGTCAGACACAGACACTAAGTCTGGTGAAACGAAATGCTTTTGTCTACTGACTAATGAACCAAGGACCAACAGACTGTTCAAGACAATATTATTTCGCTTTACCTAAACTTGACTTTAAAATTCTAGTCTTGAAAAATTGTCCATTCAGTAATTTGATTATTAATTTATTATATTGTGATTGCAATTTGAAAAACAAATATTTTTTTACTATTCTATTATAATATCATATAACTTTAATTGATATACTAATTTTATAGATTTTGCCATCAAATTGAGCATAACAACTTTGTGTCTGTCGTTATTCCCTAGAAGTAAAATTAAGAAAGACCTATTATTGTTAATCCACGTCTTGTTAACCCATGATTCTAGTTTTTTTTAATCTGCATTTATTATGTATACATTTTCGACTTCGGCGTTGAGTTCTGCCACTCAACACGCAATGCCTCCAGAATTCGGCAGAAAGTGGGGAACGAAGTGTCTTAACCACTAGATTCCCTCTGCCTAACCTGCTGTGTGCGGGATACAGCGTGAAGCTGATTTTATTTTTATTATAAATTTTCGAATAATATTACCATAAACAATTACATGAAATTAATGTTATTAGCGATATAAGAAATAAGTAGGTTGCACAAACTACTGAAAAAGTCTAATTTACATAATTTTTTATTATGATGTTATAGTGTTGTAGTTTAAAATGTAAAAGTAAAAGTATCGCAATAATATTATTTGCTTATGGTTAGGGAGGCGAAGCAGCAAACTCGGGAGTTACTCGAGCGCCATTGAGACCTATCGGGTTGCGAAGCTTAGATGATAACAAAAAAATGTCATAAAAAATTTCGTTTGACCGGTGAGTTGAGGGGCTATAGATTTTCAAAAATGTAAAAAAAACTGTTCCATGGACATACTCGAGCGCGTCAGATATTGCTATCATCAATTGCCTACGTCTTCTTAAACATGAAAATATGTTAATCTGACAGTTTCCATGGTGGAGGTGGTCGTACGTAAGAGTTAAAAATGACAAAAAAAATATTGTCGAGAGTTAACAATGCATAAGGATACATTCCCATGACGCCGCACTTGCACCTCGCGGAATCGAACAATAGTGTTTTAGTATTTAGACGATTTAACCGTTTTGAATTATATAAAATTTTAATAAAGATTCTCTGTCTTCAACTTGCTTTAGAACAGAAAGGTTGTTTATAAAATTAAATAAATAATTTTTAAAAAGCCTTTTTCTCGCCTGAGTAATTTAACTGGCGCAGTCGGTAGGTTCGCGGCGTTTGGCTTTAATCAAACTCTTAAAGCCCGCGAACGGTTTCTATCGTTATTACCGCGATCTATTAGGAAGAATCTACGACGGCGAGACCGGCGGAGCACCTAAGCATCAGAGGTTCTGCCAAGCAGTTGAGTCCCGGTTGGAGATGCAGAGGTTTCTTTGGTGAGTACTCTTGTTATCCAAGTTCCTATGCTATATTTCCTTCCATATTTTATGTATCTGTCTATATAGCTCAAATCGCGATAGGCATTTACTATTATTGAATAAGTTTATGAGAAATAAATAATAAATAAATGAAATGATAAATAAATAAAATAATAAATAAATGAAATGAAGTAATGAATAAATAAACAAATGAAATAATAAAATATTATTTTAATAAAATATTTAAATTCAATATAATATATTGAATTTAAATATTTTATTTGTTTGAATTATTTTATTAAATAGGTTAGTCGTAATTAAAAGATAAAATGTCTTTTGAGAATTGCGAGAATTATAGTTTTCAGTTAATTTCTGATTTTATGCCACGTTACGATGGTAATTAAAAAACTTTGATTTTTTATATTAGAGAAGTAGATAATATATTAAGGTTAATAGAGGGCACAGCGAAACACCACCCCGCTATTGTGTGTTTAATCAAAAGCAGACTCAGTGGAGCCGCAATAGATGCAATAGCATACGAAGAGTCTCTAGACTCGTGGGACGCGATTAAACGCGCTTTGATTAGAAGATTAGGTGAACCTANATAATATATTAAGGTTAATAGAGGGCACAGCGAAACACCGCCCCGCTATTGTGTGTTTAATCAAAAGCAGACTCAGTGGAGCCGCAATAGATGCAATAGCATACGAAGAGTCTCTAGACTCGTGGGACGCGATTAAACGCGCTTTGATTAGAAGATTAGGTGAACCTAAGAACGAAATACAACTAATGCAAGAGCTAACTCGAACGCGACGTAATAAGAACTAAGACGCGTAAACTTTTGGTAAACGCCTTCGAGATATTGATACCCTTTTGTCCGTAGGAAAACATAGTAACAAAGAATATTATGAAAACATGGTCATAGAGCAATATACGAACCAACTAGACTTTCCAATTTCGATAGGTGTACGTTTAGCCAGGCCTACCACATTATAGCAGCTAGACAAAAAGAAGCTAAGCTCACATACAATAGATTTAATAATAATTTTAATATGTCAAACTCTCCAAGTAAGGTTAAAGAAAATCATAGAACCATTTCCAAATTCACAATTTAGATTAAATAATCCACCTATGCACGTAAATTCAAATTTTACAACTAGACAAAATAATTGGACACCAGAACAACGTCAGCAGTGGGTTCAGTCGATGCTACCTTGGAAAAACCGACAACCCTCAGGTAATTATAGACCGTTTATTAATCATAGAGCTAACATCCCTCACCAGCAAATAAATCCACCCCAAAAAGTATCAGATGTAACTATGAGGTCAACAAATAAACCAGAGAAGCCGCAGTTTGCAGTAGAGAAACTCTTCTACACTGACGAGCCACAGGAGCAACAACTCAATGAGTATTCTCAACACTACACCCCAGGTGAGTATTATTATGATAATATACCAGACGAACAGGATACTTATGAACATGTCGACGAGGAAATAAGTAACCAGCAGGATTTTACGTTAGGCATAGACCCAGACGTAAAGAGATAATAAAAATAAATAATCAATATAAAGATCATTTACCCTACATAGTAATTCCCGAATTTAAAGGTAAGTTTTTAATTGACAGAGGAGCTTCTAGATCCCTTATTTCACCAGAAGTTATATTTAATTCTATTTTTCAAAATTGTGTAGAATATGAACCATTTGAAATAGCAACAGTCATGTAGTGAATTTACCCTTACCCCCAATCTTTAATAGTGATATTCTTCATGAATTCCTTATTTTTGATTTCGATCCTAAATCCAAAGGACTTCTAGGTCTAGATTTATTAAAATCATTATCTAGCAATATTAATTTGAAAAATAAAATATTACATACAGCGACAGCCAACATACCTATTTATTTCGACTATAATAAGAAACTTATAAAAATAGAACCAAAGTGTGAAAAACTTATCACGTTAAAAACAAATCATACTGACGGATTTTATATCTACGACGACTTTATTTGGTCTAAGGGATTAACATCCCCTGCTGCTATTATTAATGTTAAAAACGGAAAATTTATAACCAAAGTCATTAATACCAATTCAGAAGGACGAACCATATGTAACATAAGTACATTTAAATTACGACCACATAATGTTATATATAAAAAAGGCAAACTAAATACAAAAGCCGACGCTTTTCCTATGATTGATATATCTCATAAAAACGTAGAATCATTATCAACCGTAAATTCTAATAATAATAAGAACGACAATATAATTGACAGTATATCCCAAGACGTAGGTGCAAAAACTAATGAAAACGTAGCGCAGGTACCACTTGTATCTAGTAATAACAACGATAATAACATAGAGCCTGACAACGACAGACATAAGATTTTCACATCAGAGACTGACAGTACGAGTATGAGTACTATTGTTCCTAATAACTTAGTGTGCACTAACCATTCCCAAATAAAGCATTCCCAAGTTAAGCAGTTTAACCCTAAAATAACACCCAGTTCAAAGTATGACCCTATTCAATCGCTTATGAAATATTCTATAATTGCGTATAATAACTCAATTTATTCTGCTACCGATTATACCCTACATGAATTACTTTTTGGACATACGGCATCTAGAAATCCCGTAGAGTTATATTATTCTAAGGAATTTTACCAAGATTACGTTCTTAAGCATCGTAGCAATGCGGAAGCTGTGCAGGAGTGCGTAGCTGCGCACATGTCTAAGAATAAGGAGCATGTTATGGCGAAAAGAAACCAGACGGCTGAAGAGATAGCATTTAAGATAAGTGAAACAGTTTATAAGCAATTAGCCAAACGGCAATAATTCATTTGCATCCCAATAATATAGCGGAGATTATAGGTGATCATCCAAACTCGAAGTCTATTAGAGTTCATTATAAGTTACTACGAAGACCTCATCTTGTTCCTCATTGCCGGAGCCCTCGTGTTCCACACAAGAGCCAAAATAACCCTGGATCCCATATATAATATAATTTTATTATATTATATGATGTAAATTTTATTATTTTTAAACAAAAAAATACATTTAACCTTGCTTTTACTTACTAAATAACGAATAAATATTATATATATTATAAAATATTATAAATATTTCAAAGAACTTATTTTGTTGTATGCGAAAATACTTCATCTTAAAGGATACATAAGGTTTATAGAAATAAAATAGAATATAAGTTAGATTTACTTATAAAAAAATAAAAAAAATAAAAATATAAATGGTTTAGTTTCCATAATAGTTCGATAGTAATAATTATAATAAGGAAATTTATTAATTCATAAAAAATATATGTAGTTTTTAATTTTGTAAACATTAAACCTATTCAAATAAATAAATCAAAGTGCCTATTATAATGAAAGCATATAGTATAGAACATTTCCTAATTTCCATCCTAAAAATTCCTTCCATTTCTAATGATAAATATAACCTAACAATTATTCCTCATTCCAAGTTCCTTATACTTGGTAACGAAGGGTACTCTTACCTAAAAGAAGGATTTAGAATATATACCTCTCGATTATATACATCAACTTGCATATAATATTCAAAACCTAGAAGAAGAGGAGAAAATAAATTGGTCTATTATCCTGGCTGTTTCAAGCTGATCTATGATCATTATATACTACTATAATAAATGTTATTTTGGAAAATCTACAAGCATTTTCCCAGAGTCCCGGAGAAAACCACCAGCGAGGACGCTTCAGGAACCTGCAGGACCAGCTTCCATCTTAAGGAGAGAGGAGTTAACAATGCATAAGGATACATTCCCATGACGCCGCACTTGCACCTCGCGGAATCGAACAATAGTGTTTTAGTATTTTGATGATTTAACTATTTTGAAATATATAAAATTTTAATAAAGATTCTCTGTCTTCAACTTGCTTTAAAACAGAAAGGTTGTTTATAAAATTAAATAAATAATTTTTAAAAAGCCTTTTTCTCGCCTGAGTAATTTAACTAGAGCGCGTCAGATTTGCTAAGGGGGTGTTAAGTGAACCTAAAAAAAAGCTCATATGTAATAATCTGACGATTTGGATGTGACGCAAGCACGTAATCGTTGTTTGAAAATGCAAAAATAATTAAGATATAAAAAAGATTAAGATATTTTCAGATTAAGATATATGTATATGGCTCATCTTCATGCCCTAGACGTGATATCTCAAAGTGAGACGATAATCTGAAGGGACTTGCTTAAACTGACAATTATTATTATTTTTTTAAACCAATACAATAAACACGTCAGCTTTACGTTGTATCCCGCACACAGCAGAGTAGGCAGAGGGAACCTAAGCTTAAGACTCTGATCCCCACTTTCTGCCAAATTTTGAAGGCATTGAGTGTTGAGTAGTAGCACTTAACGTCGCTTTTTTGCCTCGACACCAGAGCGAAGAAATGGAAATATAAATTTAAATAAATATTTCATCTCCTGGAATGGAGATGGAACCCACAACCAGTCGGTTTGATATTCACACTCTGTGCACCTGCGCCACGGCTGGCTTCAATTTTTTTATTTATTGAACGTAATCAATTGAAAAGCTCAAGAGATAGAATGTAACTAAAAGAATGTATGTTTAAAATAGAATACTTGTATTCTATAAAAAAAAAACTACAAAAAAAAATTTTTTTTTCAAGTATTTTTCAAAATTATCATCTTCATGGATGAGTTAGGGATCAATAAATAAAGAAAGAGTGACAGAGGAATAGAAATACGGTGAGAGGAATATATGCAATTCTTAAGTACATTAAACTTTATCGATCAATTTTTATTACTTCGGCTTGCGGAATTTGTCAGATTATATATTTCTTCCAAAATAAAAAAAAATAGCCACGCTCGAGAATGTCCGGTTAAGGTTTTTTTTTACTATATATATATATAGATATACATAGATACACATATACATACATACACAAATATTCATACATAAACTACTTAAGTGTAATAAAACCATTTTACAGACTGTTCCAGGTAGTATTGTTTAAGACGACGTTTAAATATTCCAACCGTCTGAGATTTTCTAATATTCACTGGCAGCTCATTCCAGAGCTTTACTGTCTTTGTCTTGACAGTAAAGCAGTTAACCATAGCGTTTTGATCGGGACAAAGGTGTTTGAAGGAGGTTGTCAGTGCGGGAACGGAGACATTGGACATGAAGGGAATTCGACTCCAAGAACTTAACCGTTCTTTAAGGTACGAAGGAGTAATAGGATGAAAAATGATGGTATAAAGGAGAGTGAGGGAATGTAGGTGACGCCTGTATTTTATTGAGAGCCATTTCAGTTGAGCACGAAACTGTGACACATGGTCGTACTTTCTAAGTCCCAATATAAATCTTATTATAGTATTTTGCAGACGCTCGAGTTTATTAAGCAGTTGCTGAGACAAATCCAGATAGCAAGAATCGGCGTAATCTAGAATGGGAAGGAGAAGAGTGTGGGCTAAGGATATTTTCCATCTTCTTAGTCCCCCTAAGGCGGAGAAAACCCTACGACTAAGCTCAGAAACGCGGGGTGACTAGGAAAATGTACTATCCATTCTGATCCCCAAGTTCACAACACTCTCACTAGGCTCTAAACATATATTATCAAGCGAAACCGATTGTAGAGGTACATGTAATTTAAACAGTTATTTAGAGTTTCCAAAAATACATAGCTGAGATTTATTTGGGTTTAAAGAAAGCCTAAATGTTTTACACCAGATACTTATTGGCTGAAGGTCGGAGTTAATTTTAGCAACCGCGCTAGAAATTTCATTCGTGGCTACGGTTGTATAAATTTGTAAATCATCAGCGTAAAGATGATAAGAAGACGATATATGTGGAGTGAGAGTGTTAATGAAAATGGAAAAAAGGAGGGGAGACAGCACACCACCCTGAGGCACGCCAGCGCTAATATGACTTAGTGAGGATTGTCTATCATCCAGTATGACACTCTATCTGCGGCCGCGAAGGTATGAAGAAAACCATTCAGTAGCTGTTGAGGAAAAATTTATGGACTTTAATATGGCTAGCAATATATCAAAGTCAACAGAATTGAAGGCATTTGAAAAGTCTAGCAGAACAAGTAGAGTAACTTGCTGGTTGTCAATACCGAATCGAATATCATCACAGACTTTATTAAGTGCAGTTACTGTGCTATTTCCAGGGCTGAAACATGATTGGAAATGGGAAATATATGATGTTATAGAATAGTTAAAATGTCAAACCATTATTAATCTAAAATTTATGTATTTACTTATATCTTCGTGCATCTATGTGGAATTCATTCTCCATGACTACATTTATACCATAATTTAGAATTTACAATTTTAATGGATTAGTTTTATATACTTCACAAATTTTATTCTACCTTTTAAATCAATTCTGATAACATTATTTATCTGTACTATTCTCTAAGGGACATAGATACTATTAGGAAAATTAAATCACAGATTTTTGCTTAGATGTTAGCTATCACACACTAGTTTCGATCTGGTATTTGTTAGAAGTACATTTCAATTTAAATAAAATTTGTAAGTAAATTATAAATTTTAAAAGAAGTATTAGTATTGTTATAGTAGCTCAAAAATAGTGTAGTATTAGTAAGTATATGTCGCCGTGGGGTGGATTTCCCTCACACATAGTTTTGAGTACCCGGTTTACTGTGGGCTTCAGTGGATAATGTTGGCACGAGTAAACACAATTTGTAATATTACGAATTAATTACAACACCGTAATCAATTGACAAGAAAGCAGCTTTCGCTATCCCAGTAGATACACAGCACGGAACGAGTTACATATGTATTTTCCAAGAAGTGTTCCAATTTGTGAATTATAGAGCTACAGTTAGAGCTTACATCGAGTAGGTCATACTTTCACTTTTAGTAATCAGTTTAATTGTAATTATTTTAATTAATTAAAATTAGGTTAAAGCAGATTTGGTTTTTTTTCGACCTGCCGTCTGCACCGGCCGACTGCCAAACACAAAGTGAGTCGATGTCCGTCGGCCACGCCTCGACTCACCCCTTCCATACCAGTGCATAACACTAACTCTGTCGAGCGCCAATAGATGGCGCTGGAAGAAAAAGCTACAACAGTACCACGTACCGCTCGGCCAACCAACATCAGAACCTTTCCAATCAACTTCCAGAACCGTACACTAGAACTGCACACTAGGATTGTACACTAGAACTTGATACTAAAACCGTACACTAGAATTGTACACTAAAACTTTACACCAGACCTTTATACCAGAACCTTAAACCAGGACCTTATACCAGAACAACTTGACACCAGAACAACTCGACACCAGAACAACTCGACACCAGATCAACTCGACACTAGATCAACTCGACACTACAACTTGACACTAATCTGGATCAAAATTGTAACTAATCACTACACAAATACCACAGCCATGTGCCATCGACATCATCATTACCAAAACTTCACTTTACTTTACTTTACTTCAGCAACAAGTTACAACCAAATTAACAGAAACCTCCGAGTAAAGACCTCTAACGCCACGGCTCTCCAGCCGAACAGCAATCACATTGCTCTCTCACATCTCAATACGCATATCCATCAAGTGGATAGCCCGTGTATGTCACACCTGCGACAACCCGCCTGGTCTCTACAGACCACGACCTCCGCCAGAGTTAAACGCACACCGCGCACCCACGGACTTGAGTTTCCCCAAGAGATACCGATTTTTACCGGGCTACGACTACGAAATAACTACCAGTACGGTCGAACACATTACTAAATCTAAAATTTAAAGCTTTCAGTGTGTAACGATCACACTCCAAAACTTCAACAACCTTAAATAAATGGACCTTTGAATTTTGAATCTAACTTTGCTCTTCATTTTCTAACAATACGCTAACAGAAAACTTACCAACTTTAGTTTTGGCATATCAAAACGGAACCTATCATATTCCGCACACTTCGTAATAATGTCTGATGCTACTGAACGAATTTCGTCAATGTCAGCGACAGTCTATACCTCACTACTACACATCAATGATATAAATCAATGATACACAACAATGATACACATCAAAGATACACACCATTGACATACATCAACGACAAATCAATGACACACACCACCGATACACATCAATGATAACGGTATCGCGACTTCACGTATTAAAGCAACCGGTTCATCGTACAATTTATCGCGAGTTGTACTCTCCTACAGATTCTTGCCACAACGTATTACGACCGCTAGTCTCAAACGCCGTTAACATGGACTTTAACACACTCCTGATGAGCCTTACCTGCCTGTTAGCAAGAGATAAACCCGCCGCCGTGAGATGCCAACCAATGTCTACTAGTGAAACCACCACCAGTAAAACCACCATCAGTAAAACACCTTGCCTGATCAGCAGTGATGCGAGTTAGAGCCCCAAACAAAGCCACAAGTCACCTCGTGAACACTCCAAGAGTCAATGCCTGCCACATGAAACAAAAGAACGCACTTCGCCAACACGCCTGTCTGAATGAAAATGTACTCTTTCTTATGGTTTCACCGAACCGTATGCTTCGGCATCATTACCTTAGGAATCGGATGCAGGCCAGTTTGAACTCTCCCCGAGTAAGATTTCGCGACCCTACAAGAAACGCAGTCTTCCACAATTCCTCCAGCACACCATGACATACCCGGAAACCAACAATAGTCAAACAGTTTTTCAATAGTTTCCTCCGCCTTGAGACGAACAACAGATACACGACTGACGGAAATAGGAAGCCAATCCGACAAACTGCCACAACTTAATCACAGTCTTCGGAGGCGGCAGAGATCTGATCAGCCTCTACTTCAAACCCCAAGAACCCCACCCTCGTCCTGAGGAAGGAACACTTCTATAGGTTCAAAGAGAACCTGCCACAGCCTCCAACACTGCATTAAGTCCTCCCATACTGGACTCCTAAATCGGGAGAGAATCAAAATGTCATCAAAATACACCACCACGCAATCGCGAACCAAATCACCCAACGCGATCACAATTGTCTTCAAAAAAACCGAAATTGAATTCTTCAGACCAAAAGGCCTAGTCAAGAATTCAAACTACTCTTCAGCCGTTATGAAAGCATTACTCTCTATAGAATTTTCGTTTACCAGGATCAAAGAAAAACCGGTTGCGCCATCGAGTTTCAAGAAGTAATTAGCACCTTCTTTACTAATAAAGCTAGACTTTCAAAAGGAAAACAGCTCGGCCTAATGATATTTGCATGTAACCGTTCTTTAACTCTGTCAACTATAATACCACGTTCATCCGCCGACATTCTATATGGACGCCGCTGTACTGTGCGATTCTAAACAATTAATCTTATTTTAAGTTCTCCGGTATTTACTAGTCATTGGAAAACCAGCTATGAAAAATTCTGAATATCGATCTAAGGTTTCTTAAAGTTTCGATTTGTTACTACCAGTAATATAAGCTGAGATGTCAGTCAAAGTCAACTCTACCTACACTATGTACACTATTGTTATTCACTGAATTTACACAGATTCCCGTCTAACCAAATGTCAGTCACAGTTACGTTTACAGGAAAACTCTGATTTAAAATCTCGCGATAACAATATCTCAAGAGGGCATTCGTCAATACTACACAACACAGAATTTGTATGGTACTGTATACTCGTGTTTGACCAATACCGGTCATAGTAACAACATTACTAAACCGTCGACCACTAAATTTAACAGAAAAACTCAACTAACGAGAATTCAGCACCAGAATCGTAAACGAAACAAATCAATTCACCTTTGTCCTGTACCCTACCCTTTGGAGGCCGGACACTGCATACGTCCACACGCCGCTCCGTCCACACACCGTTCACC
>JAAIXI010000233.1:928225-993266 GCA_013403645.1 Heliconius nattereri | reverse complement strand
AAAAAAATTGGATAAATTTTTACTTAACTGTCGATGTTCATTTGGAGTGTTGTTGATTAGTGGTTCGTGTTAGTGATTTATCAGAGTTTACAAAGAGTGTGTTGTAAACTTGTAAACATTTATATATCTCTTACTTGTGTTAAAATGGAAGATCAGGTTCAATCAATCAAAAAGAGAAAATCATCAATGTGGACATATTTTAAGAAAAGTGAACATGGAACTCGGGTTACATGTGAATTATGTATGCGAGAATTCCAGTATTGTAATAATACCTCAAACATGAGAGATCATCTTACTCGAAAACACACTGAAGTGTTACTAAACAGATCCGTTTCTGGAAACAGTGATAGCGAGAAGGAAAATCTTTATCAGTCTAACCAGGACCGTCATCAAAATATAACAAAATATCATGAAAATTGAGACTCTTACAAATATTTCATTGAACACGTGTTTCATGGTTTATTAGAATTCACCCCTAAGGGTGCAAAAAAGCAGGCGAAGCTGCGCGCGTCCGCTAGTCGTTTATAAAAATAAAGAACAAATCAAGAGCCCTCTAAATATTATTTACGTAACCTATTTTACTGTTACTTTATTAGGGAACCTCATCGTCCTCAAAAATAGCTCGCTTGATAGTCAAATTTAAAAGTTTGGTGCTTCATAGAGTTATATTCAAATGAAAACATACAGGTGGCATCTAGGACGCACATTAATAACTGGACACATATAAGAACTGGATTTCTATGTGACAGACAACACGTAGGGGAAGGGTGCTTTACCAAAAACTACGGGTGATCATCGAAGGTGGGGGGTACTTGTTCCTTACATCTATTTAAGTCTCGGTTGTTAGAACAAGAAAAAGAAAATTTAGTACATTTACTCACCTTGATACGCCATATTAAGTAATCTTTCTTTTCACCAAAATATGAAAAAACAAGAGAAAATGTTTCTTGTTCTTTTCATTTCATCTTGTAGCTATCTATGCTTAAGAATCATATTCAATACTATCGCGAATTAGCATACAATCGATAGTCCAAAACAATCGATAGTATCGATACTATCGATTCTATCGATACTATCGTTTCCTAGAAATTCAATAGTATCGATACTATCGATAGTATCAATATCTTTCTGACTGGGAGATACGATACTATCGATAGTATTACATTTGTCCGATAGTATTGCACACTTTTGAACTATCGATAGTTTCGATACTATCGAAAATATCGATACTATCGATTGTCCTATCGATTGCATAGGCTTTTTTAGATTAAAACTATCGATTGCGCAACAATCGATAGTTTGGCAACACTAACAAATATTCTATTTTTACATGCTACCAATAATTGGTGCATCCAGATTGGCTGTTTACTTCTTGTGATAAAATCAATAATGCGAATCGAGTTCATATTGAACTTTAACTTTGTGCTGGCAATATTTTATTATTCAAACGTATATAATATTATGAAATCACGAAATTCCAAATTTACTTAACATTTTTAACACAAATTACACATCAGCGTCCTCCAAGCCATCAAGCCTCCAAGCAGTAAGTAGCTAATGTTTTAACTTATAACATAAATATTTTAAGCAAGTTTTTAAAATGGACCTACATTATGCAGTTGCGCTTAACTATCGTGAATTTAGCATGCATATTGTAAAACACTAAGTATTTCAAGTTAAACAAAATAATAACTAAGTAATGTTTTTTTTATTAGTTAATTAAAGTATTTTTTTTTCCATTTTAGATTGTATTAATAGATAATACAAAAAAGCATATCGTTTACGCGACGAGAGTGTGTTGCTTATCAATACCGTATTATTGTAATGAGATCTGACATAATTGACAATTGACATGAGTCAAATTAACTGGCAATACTGAAGTTTCAAGAAAATGTCTATCGCGTCTACACATAATGATTCGTTAGATATGTTCCTTGGCTAAAACTAATGTAAACCACCATGATATATACATTTGAATTACAAGTTGCATCATGTAAATTATTCATGAATACGTTCAAGTTTTATTTGGACAATGTGTGATCGGGGTGTAGCTGAAGGCGGATATAGGTGAGCGCGCGATCAATAATCCAATTTGCCTTGTAAATGTCAAAGGAGCGAGGTTTCGGTGAGAGAGGCGGCTAGCGGCGGCGGCGCCACCGATCTGCCAGCCTCGAGCCGGCGTTTAGTTGTCGACTGAAAACCATCATGAATACAGTGTGCTATAACGGCGGCAACGACCGTCTCATACATGAAGCTGATCAGCTAATCTCCTACATAGAGCGCGGATCCACTGTTTTAAAATTCTATCCTCGCAAGCGTCCGGAACGCCGAACTCTGTCGGTGCGACGGGAAACTCACCAAGTCATTTGGTTTAGAAGTGGTTCCCCGCAGCGCCAGGCTTTCGAGGGAGCCCTTGACATAAGAGATATCAAGGAAGTACGAGTTGGCAAATCATCAAAGGACTTTGAGAGATGGCCAGACGAGATCAAGAGGCTAGAAAATTCTAAATGCTTTACAATATATTATGGAGGAGAGTTCAAGCTTCGTTCTGCATCGTTTGCAGGTAAACAATAAAAGTCATGGCCGCATGTTAATAATAGAGTTGTTTGACAAGTCATATATTCAGTTTGGTATATAAACTATAGTAGCTATACATGAGATTAACTTAAGGTTTATAAAAGTTTAAGTAAAGTTAGTTTATGTTTAATATAATAAATTGGATTTGGCACAGTTTTCAAGAGTGTCGGTTTGTATTCCTAATTTTTTTTTCTATTCTTAATGTGGACACTTCTTAAATTTAAAAACAAATAATTAGGATACTCTGGTACCAAATTCTTATTCTTATTAATATATAATCTTTGGGTAGTAGAAATTTATATAAATATCCCTACAGAGATTCTAAGAACATAAATTAATGTATAATAAATTTGCAATACCTAAAAAAGAATATATGTCTTAGTGGCCATTGGACACTTAGATGATAGTCAAGAGGTGTGGGTTTAAATCCTGCTATGTTAAAATTTTTAAATGTTTTCTAAGATATTACAAGTTTAAGAAATATCTACAGCTCCCACAGACAAGGAATGTGATGCATGGAAACAGGGGCTTTGGTTCTTGATTGAGGAAGCAGTCAATGCATCATATCCTCTGCAGATAGAGAGATGGCTGAGAAAAGAGTTTTATTCTATTGAAAATGCCAATGAAAAGTGAGTATATATATTGTTAGAAACTATTGAAAATATTAAATAAAGTGGGAAAGGTAATGAATTAAAACAAGGCTTCAAATAATTATTAAACAACCAAAGGGAATTATCTAGCAGTCTAATAACAATATCTGGTTCTAAAGAATCCACTGGGCAGAGTGACGTTAGCAATCCTTTTCTCTCGGTAGTCGTTGACAGCCCATAAAAGTGCCAGCCAGTAGTTTGAGTCGGTCTTATATAACCTCTATGGTCATTATTTCTAATTATTTCTAACACGGCCTCTCCTGACATGGCAGCGTCCCGATGCCGTCCTTCGTTTCATTAGAAGGACCAGCTTCGTCAGTATTAGTAGAGCTCACATTGTCAGTTTCGTTATGACCTGTGATATGAAATGGAATTAGTTATTTCAATAAGTAACGAAAGTTGTTGTCAGTGTATATCTGAATTCTGTCCTTGAACATGTATCTTTGATCTTTCGTATTAAACAATGACACAAGAATGAAAATGAAAATCAAATACGCGTGGTAGGATTTACTTCAGATCTCTCCTCACGCAATCGGATACTAGATGCATTCTAGTTACAAAATGAATTACAACAGTCTCTTGCGAGTCAATCCGACACCTACAAAGTTACCATTAACTCAGAAATAAAACAGACATAGTAGGATTTTGTGTCGGATCCTGTTCCCGCGCAACCGAATACTAAATGCATTAGAATTTACACCAATCTCTTGTGAGTCAATCTGACACCTACAGAGGTATACAGTAACTCAAAAAATGCAACACAAAATAATCTGTAGACTTTGGCGTCAGATCTCTTCTCACCCATGTGAGTCACTCTGTCACTACAGAAGTAAGATCGGACTTACTGGGTCTCTAGTCAACCTGAGCCCCACTGACGCAACTACATGCCTCCTTACTAACCTTTAGTTACTGTACACACAGCACATTGCGCAATACACACTAATTAAAAATTACATGAGCACCATGTACAACAAAAACATGGTGAGTACACAAATAATTTGATACACAGTCAAGAACAAATAGATACTAAATAGGAAAACTAATAATCAAAGAGAACAGCACATGTATCTGGTGTCCACTTTCTTCGCCATAATACCAGCCATGCATGTCATACCATGTACCTGGCAGCGGCTATTATTTTATTTTGACTCGGCTTAACCTGACGACGAGAAAGAGAATGTCTAATCTTTACAGTTATTTGGTAAAGAAAGTAAACTTTATCGATTTCGTCTCACCACGTGTCGACGTCATGAATATTGGTTTGATCTCACCGTGAAAGAGTTCACACTTCAAGTAACTGCTCAGCTATATTACTCGACTGGTGCTCGTAGTCCCGCGGATGGCACATTGTGCCGCACCCAGCACCAACACGAAGTCAGATGTGATTAGTAGGGAGGGAGTTCGCGTACGGCGCCTCCCTCTAGTTTTGCAACGTTAGCTATCAGAAGACATTGCTATGTAACTCTGCCCGATTACACAAAAATATTAGAAGGATCATGAATGGGATGGCTTAGTAACTAAGGCTTCTATCCCACTTCTGATGTTAGAAACTATTGAAAATATTAAATAAAGTGGGAAAGGTAATGAATTAAAACAAGGCTTCAAATAATTATTAAACAACCAAAGGGAATTATCTAGCAGTCTAATAACAATATCTGGTTCTAAAGAATCCATCGGGCAGAGTGACGTTAGCGATCCTTTTCTTTCGGTCGTCGTTGACAGCCCATAAAAGTGCCAGCCAGTAATTAGAGTCGTTCTNTATATATATATATATCTATATATATATATATATATATATATATATATATATATATATATATATATATATATATACACATTAATTTCTGTATATGTAATAAAAATTATCTTGCATCATTTAGCTATCCTGTTACATAATTTTTTTTAAATGTTCTCTAGATTACTTAAAAGTGAGGTGATAAAAATTAGGTGAAACTTAAGTTAAAAGTTGACAGCCATACAACAAAGTGCTTATAGGATATGAAAGTTCCATTTTACCTCATGAGATAAGGAACCCTTAAAAGCTATTAAAAAAAATGTTAAAAAATATTACTTCATGTTCCGTGGATTAATGGTGTGGGTGTGTTTGTGGATGTAGTTGCAGGGTGAGGATGTAGTTTCAAGGTGAGGAGGTTGAAGCAGCGTGTGGGACTTGCAACCCATGTGTGGTTTTAAACAAGCATTAATGATCACCTTCGCTGTCTTAGTTCTTGCTACCCTTTATAGTACTATCTAGAAATTAATTGATGATAGTTGAAGCCTGTCTTCAAACTGTCTTTTAACAAACTATACACAGACCTTTGTTTTCATTGTAAATATACATTCTAAATTTTATTTACTATTGTAGAATAACCATGAAAGAAGTAAAAGGATTTTTACCCAAAATAAACTGCAAAATATCAACAAGCAAACTGAGAGACATATTTCAAGAAGTGGATACTAATAAGAGGGGAGAAATTGGTTTCGATGACTTTTCTATAATCTACCACAAGCTTATATTTGATGAAAATGTAAGTAATTTTTTTTATAACTGAACTTGTAACTAACTAACTGATATTTACATTAAACAATATAAAGTGTACTTTTTGGCGCGGATCTCAAATGCACTGTCGATTGTAGTCAGAGTAGTAGACTATAGTCAATTAATTTAGGGCTTGAGACAAAATGTAAACAAAGAAAACCTACTTCAAACTCAATGTTTTATTTCTATATTTTTATGGTGAAAGATTTCCCGAAGGGTTATATAAGTTCTACAGACTTTGTTAATTAGTATTATTTTCAATGCTATCAGTGTATTACTTCCATAGTCAGTTTTATAAAATATAATAACTCCATTAATCAAGACCTGTAAAGGAACCTTTTGTTCCATTTTATCTCACAGCTACCCAGGATAGAGTATTCCAGTCCAGTCAACACAATGTCTTTCTTATATATGTATATCTTGTCAGATGATCTGCAGTCAGTCAATGACTATGAGCAGATTTGATGTGGGTAAAATGTTTTGCCAGGCAGCTAAACGTAAAATAATTCTAAAATAAACACTTCATAGTTTTATTGGAGCCAGGCACAAGCATGTGACTGTAACCGCGACATGTTGTGATTTTTTTTCCATCCAACGGTCTCCCCTCTTATTTTACTAAGATGAAGCATATTTTTCTTATTTTTAAAATAGTTCTGATTCTATAGAAATCTAATACGAAAATATTTTTTCCATCGCCAATACCAAGAATGTGGATATTATTTGCTAGCACTTCAACCACCCAGTCCCATTGATAGGTCATCCTGAAATATTATATTCTATAAATAACCCAGTAAGTAATGCGTGTAATAATAAACCAATGTAATGCAGACTCATATATCCTTATTGAATTTTTAATGTAAATAATTTTTTTATATATTTAAATGGATGTGTTCAGTAAACATGGGAGCTAATGAGATTTTTTTTGTAGTAGCTTTAAAGAATGGTGGTGGTATTTCAATGTTGCACAAACATCCGCGCTTACAAAGCTATCCCATTACGAGACGTCAATACAACCTTTTGAATGAATACACTAAAATCTAATAGACTAACTTATTTATGCTCAATACCACAGAAATCAGCTTCACGCTTTTTCCCCCATAGCCAGAAAGCTTGTTGAAGAGTGTCTCAACTAAGTGCCGTTCTCCACTTTCAGTCGAATTTTCAAAACATTGTGTGTTGAGTAGCGGAACTCAACGCCGCGGTATGCCTCATTACCAGAGCGATGAAATGAAAATATTAAATATTTCCTCGAGTGGGAATCGACCCCACAACCTATCGCTTATACAGTGTTTTTTTACCCCTGCGTATAATATTTCGTATTTTCCTTTGAGTTTTACTTTTAATTAAATTTTATATGGAATCCACCCACGTCCGGGCTGTTTCGTCGAAACCAATATTAGTATTTGTCGATTTATAATGTAATTATTTTTAAAAAAATCAGCTTCACGCTTTATCCCGCACACAGCAGGGTAGGCAGAGGGAACCTTGTATTAAGACAGGCAAAGAAGGCATTGCGTGTTGAGTGGCAGAACTCAACGCCGCACTTTGCCTCGACACCAGAGCGAAGGAATAGAAATATAAACGTAAATAAATATTTCACTTCCTCGAGCGGATCGATCCCACAACCGTCGCATTACAGTTACACTCTTGTACTGCTGCGCCACTACGTCCTCAAATTATTTTAGAAAGGAGAATTTGTGCGTGGTTTTCTCTAGGACTTATATTTAGTAAGCTTAGTAACATGGCATCGGCTTCAATTCTTAATTAAATAATGATAAGTAATTTCATACAGATATTAAGTTTATTTAAATAAAATAGTGGAGATGATTATTGATGCTTATTTTGTGGCCTGTTTATTGTGAAGAATACTAAACATATTTAGACAATACCTGAACCTCGTCCTAGTGAAATCACAGCGTTGAGAACTACATAACAGGTAACATCTCTAAATAAAAGGTAATAGCAATAGCAATTATGGACTTCCCTCTAAAGTAAAAACTGAAGATGCATAGAAAAATTATAATTAGGTGTTTTAATCATAACCTATAAATATACATATTAGTTCAAATGAGACCTCTCGGAACACCAGTTTCCAGAGACAACCAACAAATGCCAGCTTTCTTGATGAAGTCCATCATTCACAGAATGTCCACGACATATTTGACAAGCATTCCCAATATTGTTCAAACGGTACCACTATCACGCTGGGAGAATTCAAAAGGTTTCTTCTAGTCGAGCAACACGACATACTTGGGGAGGACGAAGTGCTGGTGTCTCAATTCATTCGGGACTATCTGAAGGACCCCCAAAGAGATATCGCCGAGCCCTACTTCACGTTGAACGAGGTAAGCACTGAGCAATAAATGACAGCGACATGAGAACGACAGGTGAACTTAGTGAGATTTGTACCCATGCCTCTTTGAAACCATCCAAGTGAGCTTTAAAAATATTAAAGGTTTTTTTGTAAAGTGAAATTTTTGATATATGATAGGTGAATTTTTTCATGCGCGCATGATGTGTCCCGAAAACATTAAAATCTATTTTAGGGGTTGAATGAATATTTCCTGATTAATTGCCTTTGACATTTACTTTATAGTCCACCAACATATATTACTACTTTTTTTAGTGTAAAAGAATACGTTAAAAATATAAACTAGCACTTTATTATTGTGAAATATAGTCTTATATAGTATTTTACAACTTATACAAGCAAAACTAAAAGTTAAAATTCAATTTCAGTTCATCGAAATGTTATTCTCAAAGCAAAATTCAATCTGGAACTCGAAACATGATAACGTGACCCAGGACATGACGAGACCACTTTCACACTACTGGATTGCGTCTTCTCACAACACGTAAATATCTTAAAGAAATACATTTGTTTTTTCAGTGGTAAGGAACCTAGTGCTAAGTCAGTCCAATCCTCCATTTTTGTTCAATTTTCAAGACATTTTATGTTGAGTGTAGAATTCAACACTGGATTTTTTTCTGACCAGAGCTGTTATATGCGGTTTCCGTAAATGGTTCGCTGACACTTCCAACCTGTATATCTAATATTTTTCAAATATTTTTGTTCAAGATATTTGACAGGAGATCAGTTTTCAAGTGAATCTTCATTGGAAGCCTACGTGCGATGCTTGCGGGCGGGATGTCGTTGTATCGAGCTGGACTGCTGGGACGGACCAGACGGCACACCGTTTATTTATCACGGTCATACGTTGACCACCAAAGTGAAGCTTATGGATGTATTGAGAACCATCAAGGAACATGCTTTTGTGATCTCCGATTACCCTCTCATCCTGTCTATCGAGGATAACTGTTCCCTGCCCCAACAGAGGAGGATGGCCAGTGCCTTCCAAGATGTCTTCGGTGATCTCCTTCTTGTGCAACCTTACGAGAAAAATGAGGCCTCCCTCCCCTCGCCTCATGACTTAAGACGAAAGATCATACTGAAACATAAGAAGCTACCGGAGGGGGCTGAAGAGAATTCCTTCTCCATCCGCCAAGAGGAAGTCAAGGATCTCGATCTCAGGAATACTATCAAGAATGGTATTCTCTTGTTAGAAGATCCGGTGGATAAGGATTGGAATCCGCATGCGTTTGTACTAACTGAGAACAAGTTGTACTACACGGAGCATTATAGTAACCAAGTGGAGACGGATGGTGATAGTGAAGGGGAGGGGGATGTGAGCTCGACAACTGGAAGTACAAGCAGTGGGGGTGTACCTCATGATGAGCTCCACTTTTCTGAGTGTTGGTTCCATGGACGGTTGGCAGGGAACCGACAAGAAGCTGAAGATCTACTAAGATCTCATGCCCATCTCGGTGACGGAACTTTCTTAGTAAGAGAAAGTGTCACTTTCGTAGGTGACTATTGCCTGTCCTTCTGGAGACAGGGTAAAGTGAACCATTGCAGGATAAAACTAAAGCAGGATAGGGGGGTCACTAAATATTATTTGATTGAGAGCATGTGCTTCGACAGCCTGTATAGCTTGATAACACATTACAGGACTCATCCACTGCGGAGTCAGGTTGGTTGGTTTTTATTTGTCCTTTTATTTCATACTTGAAAAATTACATGCATATAAAATGGCATAATTCAACACCGCTTCTGGTTTTATTCTCAGAACTCCAAAAAATAATATAATTCATTCCTTTAGAAGAAATTTGAACTCGCAACCATCGCTTTTACGGTCACCCATACGTGCCACTACGCTTCAATGGAAGTGATGGTACATTCGATATTTTTATTTTCAGGGGCAAGAAGAGGTAAAATATTGAAAAACAAGAAACATACTGGGGATATCCTTAACAAAATTACAATTTGCTTACATCATTACAGAGTGATATAATGTAATGGATGAATCAATAGCATAGGAGAAAATTAACTTCTCATCAAACAATCCTTTTACATAGTTCAAATTTAATTTAATTCCTTTTTTTTGACAAACACTGACACCTTATATTTTTAAGTGTGGGCCGACTGAAAATGTATTATATTCTGAAGGCTGTGTTTGATTACACGTCAAATTAATATTTGGTTGGAATTAAAAAATATTTTCACTTTACACATTTATGGAGGAAGGCTATTGCCTGCTATCGTTTATTTTACATCACGTTAGTTGTTTCGATGTAACCTACTGTGTCATGTGACATATACAACTCTTAGCTATTTTCAATTTTATAAATAAAAGCTAGTTTATTAACTTAGTAATATTTCACAGGAATTCCTAATAACCCTAAAGGAGCCGGTGCCCCAGCCAAATAAACACGAGGGTAAGGAGTGGTGGCAGCCGCACTGCTCGCGTGTGCAGGCCGAGGAGTTACTGAGGAAGGTGAACACGGACGGCGCGTTCTTGTTGCGACCCAGCGAGAAGGAGCACGGATCATATGCTATTAGTTTCAGGTAATATAAAACTAAATAAATAAAAAACTACCATTTTTCACTTTTTTTGATGAAAATTTTGATTTTTCACTTTTTGTGATAAGAAATGAAATATCGCTTACCGTCGCTTATTCGAATTGGGGATACATAGATGTTAAAAAAAATGGTTTTTTTTTCGGATAATGGAACTGTATTGATTTAGCCATATATATTTACTTACACAGAAACGAAAATCATATTTATATAATAGTCTTATAATATAAACTATACAAAATTCAATTAAAAATTCTTAAATTTTAGTCTCGCTCATTTTTATTTCAATAAAAATGAGCGAGTTCGACGGGCGCAGTAATACACATAAGCCGTCCAGTCGACAGATCGACGTTCGTAAAATTGATACTTAGCTTTACTGTTATATTAATAATATAATTATAACCTTTTAAGATATTGTCCATACCTATGCACTTATTTATGATTTAATTAATTTATTTGTCAGAAGCGAAAGAGAAATAAAACACTGTCGCATAAAACAAGAGGGTCGTCTCTACACAATCGGCACGGTCAAGTTTGAGAGTCTCGTGGAACTAGTATCATATTACGAGAAACATCCATTGTACAAAAAAGTAAGGTTGTGGTATCCAATCAGTGAAGATGTTGTCAGGGCACTTATGACGGTAAGTTAATTATAACTTATTTATTATTCGTCAAATGCTTGACTTGTAGAGAGGAGTGTTAAGGCAATTGGTTTTTTATTATTTATGTTGTTTAAAAAAAAAACTTTATCATTTTTGGGAAAAATATATTTTAAAATTGTATTAGGCTTTATAGAGCACTTAAAACTGCATTCATTTAATGTGGTGCTGACACTTCCACTCCATATATATATATAATAATAAGTTTCTCCGTGATCTCCGTTCTCTAAATTCAGTCAATATTTGGGATGTTATGTGATAGACAGAAACAGAAACTTGATTTATAATATATTTATTATAAGTATAATATAATATATTTATTATAAGTATAAGTATAATATAAATAACTGGAATTTGAACTTACAATCATTTCGTCCATTCGAAAGCGACAGTTATATAAGAATGTCGTCAAAAGTAAGTGAAATCGGTACTTCTGTTTAATATATAAACATACCCTATGTAGAACGCTCATTATACGATAACTGGAAATAAATACTGATGTATTAAGTAATGTTTAATCTTTTAAATTTGCTTAGTTATCTAGTTAGAAACCTTAATAAAGCTTTGTCACTCATGTATGTTTACTGTATGTTGTTCTGTAGGAACCAGACGACAGCTCTGTATATGGAACACCGGGTTACATGGACCCATCGTCGTTTACTTCAAAGGTAGGTGGCGAATTGAAATCAAGAGGTCTCCTTTCTTCTTTGTGTTTTCCAGGTGTACTAAATATATGAATATACTAATCAATAACTGTAAATATACTGACCATATATTAATCGAATTTAAATAGATTTTCGTCCATTATCAAGCTTAATATTTACATTAATACTCCTTTGTACTCGGAACGCGGTGAAATCAAATGATGTATCAGCACAACTGTTCAGCATGCCACTCGAAGGAGAAGTGAAGTCCGCATCGCTCGTTCCCACCTTACTAAAAACTGACAATTGACTTTGACAACTGACACTGTTGCCGTCCTCTGAATACACCCAAGTCAATCAACTTGACGTTCCATATTCATACTCTCCGACATATATATATATATATATATATATATATATATTTGTATATAACTAACAAGATATATGTATAAATAGTCAATGTTATAAAATTTATTTGATAATTTCGTCTTAATTGATAATTTTTAATTTGGAATTAGCATGACTCTCTTTTAATATTCAATTAAATTTCAAATTAATGATTTTTGAAGAATGTTTACTTCCTCATAGGTTTCTTTCAAACTACTCGTATGCCGTTTTTTTATTTGTCATGTATTCAATTGCTTGACTCTTTTTAATTTTAAATAAAATATATATTTTTGTTTGTTTTCTAATGTCTACTACTAGAAAAGGATCACCCTGGTACTGATGGTATTATTAACGCTACGCATGCCTGTAGGCTGTACGTGTCCCGGGTAATGCAGAAACGGATGCCAGTGGATATCGATGATATGCTCTCACAGATCCCCTCCAGAGAGCGCAGGACAACAGCAGATCCTAGTATCTACGTCGCTGTTGTTGCTGACGAAGTTCTACAGAGCATGGAACTTTACATTTCCGGCTCTGCAATGCTAATCGGTGGCAAATCACAACATTGGTTTGATAGATCTTGCAAACTTGCTGCATTTAGCAAACGCTACACATTTCAAATCTGGGCCGAGGCACTGGTCACTAAGGATCCTAAGGAGAAATTCTCAAAAAGAAAGTATAGTAGTCTCCTAGACACGTACGCTGCTTCTCTTGCATATCTTTTGACGTACATTTGCTATGTAGATGATATCATAGTGATCTTTCTCGGGAAAACGTCGATCAGTGCCCAAATAGACTTGTGTCCTCTGAATTGAGGCATCCCTCAGAATCGTTTCCTTTGATCGCATACAACGCTGAGCCGTTCCAATTGTTGGGGGTCCAATGATTGCTTCTCCTCCATCCATTCTCCTTGCTGTGTGTTCTCTACAGCATTTACAAGGGAAGTGTTTGAGCAGCATTTTTTCTTGTAATTCAAACTTACATAATTTTAAAATTATTTTTTGCAATATCCACCTATAAAATATCTTATCACTTACCATGCTTGTTCCATGTTTTTTTATATCTTGTATTTTTTGCCTCAATTAGCTATTAACTGGATCGTGTGCCTTTATTTTTCACCTTACTATCTTTTACAATTTCTTAATATTATTTCCTTACTTACTTTTCGCTTTTACTTTGTTGATATTTATATTTTTTATTTAACTATAATTTTATCTGATTCTACATGTTATATTATTATGGTTTATTTTTTTTTTGGCCATTAGTCTTTTTTGCTCAATAAATATCATGACCTTCCACATCTTTGCATATCTTCATAATTTTGAACTTACATCCCAAAGATATTTCAAATACTTGTTTAATAACAAACCTACGTACAAAAAAAAATTATCGGCCTAGATAAAATAATTCCATTGTAACCAAAAAATCATCCCAAATAAACGAAAATCCCCAACCAGATAACAGTAAAAGCGTTATACGATTACCGAGCGACCCAAGACGACGAGCTCTCGTTCTGCAAACACGCAATAATAACAAATGTAGACAAACCTGACGAGGGCTGGTGGAGGGGTGACTACGGAGGGAAGAGACACCACTGGTTCCCCGCTAATTATGTACAAGAGATTGAGACACCACATGTGCCGGATATTGTGAGTATACTGCATACACATACAGACACAATGTTCTATGCGTTTTATATGATTAAAGATTTCCTCACTACTGCATCCACTTCCATTAATATCGTCTGCTCCTTGGATATTTTTTTTGTAAAACACACACATTCAGTGATAGGTAGACAAACAAACGTTATAATTTAAAAAGTATTGGTCAGATTAACATTTATTTGGTATTATTGGTAAGATGACAAAGTAATGATGATTTTTAATTGTGATTTCTTTTTATCGAATTTCTCACCCAATTTCAAACATTCAGGCGGATGAGTCATGCATCAGAGAATACTAATACACGGAGGAAAATTACACATTAAAATGTCAGGATATACTATATACGGTTAAATAAATCAATAACTCAACGTCAATAACTTGCAGTAACTATCATATTATCAAAGCGTGGTGAAATATGTACTTTGTATATTATTTTGCGAATAAATTATTATTTAATAATATTATTTGGTTTTCAGATTTATTTATTGTAGTAAATGTAAAGTTAGTAACAACTAATTATCGAAAAGTTATTATAATGGTTAAATATAGATGGATGGATATATTATTTTAATTAACATGTATTTTTTATACAGGTCTGCTTAGAAAGCGATTCGGCGCTGGGTTCTCTCCAAAAAGGCGTAGTAGATGTACTCGGGGCGGTTGTGGAACTAGTAGTAGGAGAAGAAAGTGGTTCAGCACGTTGGATTGTCCGCATACAGAGCCCTACAATGTGTGCTCCGTTCGAAATGGCGGCCCCAACCAGGGAAAATGCCTTAGAATGGTTGATGGCCATCAAGGAAGCGGCCCATAGTGCCAGCGCGAGGTCCCTTATGCATCGCAAGATGGAGCGGACATGGCGTATCGCCAAGGAAATGTCTGACCTCATAGTGTACTGCCGCTCCGTTACCTTCAACCAGGATAGATTAAAGAATTTCGGTTTCATCTACAACGAAATGTCCTCTTTCCCTGAAACAAAAGCTGAACGTCTTATGTGTCATCCTGAAGCATCCTTCTTCATAACATACCACACTGTTCAACTTAGTCGCATTTATCCCAAAGGACAGAGGATTGATTCTTCAAATTATAATCCCACGACGTTCTGGAACGCCGGCTCGCAGATGGTGGCGCTCAACTATCAAACACCCGACAAACCGATGCAAATAAATATGGGCAAGTTCAAAGAGAATGGCGGCTGTGGATACGTTCTGAAACCTAACTTTATGTTCGAAGATGGGTATTCCCCTTACGACAAAAGGAGCTTGACGGGTAAAGTTACGTCGGTGATAGTCATGTTGAGAGTGGTGGGTGCGCGACATCTTAGCAAGTCTGGGCGTGGGACCGCCAGCCCATTTGTGGAAGTGGAAATTATTGGGGCCGACTATGACAACTGCGTCCGATTGTGCACTAAGACTATCAGTGAGTATAGTTGGTTATTAGAAATTAATTTATGGATTATCGGTACCACGTACATGTACGTGAGGGTTCAATATAAATAAAAACCTTTTGAATCATTTAAAATTTATATATCATTTGAAATTAGAAAAATTATAACCAATTAAATAAGAAAATCAAATGACTTAAATAACACTATGACTAAATAATTATAAACTTTAAGTAATATCCAATCATCATACAAACTAAAATCAAGTTTCATTTTCAGCGGACAACGGCATAAACCCTATATGGAACGACATTTGCGAGTTCGAAGTGTTCAACCCCGACATGGCGCTCATTCGTTTCCTGGTGCAGGATGAGGATATGTTCGGAGATCCCAATTTCATAGGCCAGGCCACCTTCCCATTAAGATGTGTTCGCACTGGATACCGTAGTGTGATCCTAACTAATGGGTACTCCGAGGAGCTGGAGCTCTCCTCCCTGCTGGTTCATATATCCATTGTTCCGAACCACTAGGGTTTGCTTTTCGCTAGCTTTCCAGCTAGCGTGCGCCGCAAGTCCAGCTGCATTAGTTGCCATATCAATTAAATGTATGTGCATATCAGTTGGGCAATTTTTTTAATTTCTCAGAAATCACAATTAATATTCAATGAATAATAAAGTAACTAATTGATAATTGTTACACTGCAATCAACGATTAAATATTATTGTTGTCAAATTGTTACAATATTTTCAACAAGTAATAAATTGTTAATTGTGATTTCCATACAAAGTAGGAATGGCTTATTGGTCTTAATAACAAACAATTTCGAGATCCGACGTTGTGTCTTCCAGAAGCAAAGACTTGTCAACAAGTGATTGATTAGTGAGATCGGTCCTAGCGTAGGTATTATTAGAGTCTACTATTTACAAAGACCTGTCGTTTGAAAGGTACAGGTCGATAGTTTTTGAAAGTTTTAACCGTGGTTTAACTTGACATTAAATCACTGGTATTCTATGCGTTATCACGCATATACGACTGATGCGTCTTTGTGATATTCGTACGATCCTTGTACTTCATTCGTTTACCCAAAAAACTATTTACATTATTAATATTAGCATATAATATACTTTCCTATAGCCGATGTCAAATTAACGTTGGATATTATTTTGGCAAATGCTTCCTTTTAAAAAGCCAATCGGCTATTTAGGGAATCATATATACACATATCTATAAGATATCTAATATTTATTAAGAGATGTTAACAACCAGCAAATTATCGTTAACTTACTTGTGTGCTAGCCACAGGTGGGGTCTAGACTGGGTCTAGAAATAAATGATACAAACTATAATCTAATACATTGACATATAGAATCTCAATACGTTCGGTTTCATATGTATGTCTTTTAAAAGTAATATTTAAGTAGCTTCAAGTGACAATAAGTCCTACAGGCTCAGTCCTCTCGGGTACCTACTGTTACTATAGGTAAATCGAAGTTTGTTACAGATAATACTTTGATTATCTATATTTATTATTATGCTATATACTTTATTAGGGATAAGTGTCTTTAAACTACTTTTGTGGGAATTTTGGTCACTTGAGTCGCGTCATATCGAGTGTCATAAGAGTGACTAGTTTACTCCAAAGCTACTAAGATAAATTTCAACCTATAATTAATAATAATATTGTAGTTGTGTTTTGGTGCACTTCGTTAAATGTATGACATTTTGGACTTTACCTTAACCCTATTTTTATAGCGCCTTAAAGGAGGACTCTATTATATAATATATTATATAATTTATATACAAATAAATATTGGATAAATAATATCCACCTATATACAGACATAAGACAGTTCGTCGGATAAACTCATAATAAACATATTTATTTAGTATAAAGCATAATATAACTATTTACTTTTATGATATATTTATTTAATGTTTAGGTACTTTCAATAGACGCTGTAGATAGTGATAGACTAAGGTGCAAAAGTTGATATATTATGTCTAATCAACTTAGAGTAAGAATTAATTAAATATATCTTGAGTGTGTAACTGTAAACGCAGTCGTGGGTGCGAACTTTCAACCTTGAATCTCTACTTATTGGTATCTAGACAACTTTTGGTCTAGATTGGTCTAGTTTCAGCATAATAATAGTATAAATTCTTGAAAAGTCGAGTTCTAGTTTCGTTTTTAACAGACTTTAATGCATTTAATATTTTTGTTTTCTTTTTTTATATGCTTTTATTTTGTAAGAATATAAATAACTACATACAACTTTTTGTACACACTTTTTATATTTTATTTGACTTAAAAAAAGTTCAGGTCTATCAATTTTAGAGTTTTTCTACCGTTTGTTTTTACCAAATATATTTTCAATAATAAAATAAAGTGTACTTTCTGTATTAATATATTAAATAGTAAATTAGTCGATAAATTCTGTTTGAACTACAGTGCTGTTGCGGTTTTATTCTAGCCTAGTCCAGAAAGCAACTGTCAATGTCCTCTAGAATAATAAATGCGGTTTAAAATTAAATATTTAAAGTTTTAAATGTAATATTTCTAAAACAACAAGCAAAAGTTAATGTCTATAAACTATTTTGTGACGATATTCTTACAGAGTGTCCTTCTAGTCTGGATGTAATAAGTAGCTATTTTTATCAAATCTATTCTAGATATTATATTTATAGGGTTCCGTACCTCAAAATAAAAAACAGAACTTATAGAATTACAGTACAAGAAAACCCCAAAATGTATGTGTACGTAAGCAGTACTGTAGTAGTAAAGTCTTTATTGTATTTACTTTTGTAGTAATCGATGGTACATTTGAATATAAATATATTTGTTGTGTCTATATTGCTCTTTTTATTTTAGTTTTATTTAGCTATAGTAATAGTTCTTTTACAGAAATATACGCCTTGTAAGTATCGTGGTCTATAAAACTTACAAAACACGATCATCGCATACATTAGTAAACTTCCCTACTGCGCTATAATGGTGTCATGACGTACTTGCCTACTGTAAATAGTGTATTTTATTATGTGAATATTCAAAATATAATCACAAGATAATAATTAAAACACAAAATAATTTTATAACTAGTGGGCGCGCGCAGTTTCGCCTGCTTATTTGCACCCTTAGGGGTGAATTCTAATAAACCTTGAAATACATGTTCAATAAAATATTTTTAAGAGTATAATTTTCAAATATTATAAAAATCGGTGGCGATTTAAAAAAAATAGTGGATGTCCAGATTACGAAAGTAAACATCTGTCCAAATTTCATGTCTATCATCAGCGGTTATGGCTGTGCGTGCGTCTTACCTCAGTCAGCGAAAACATGTCCTTTTATATAAGTATATAGAATATATAAAAATATGTTTTTATAATTTTAATCTAATGCATTTTGCGGGCTTATAGGATTTCTTTGTTATTAAAATATATTTATTCACCCAAAATGGCACTTAAACTAGCAGCCATCAAGCTAGTTTAAGTGCGATCAAAAAAATAAACGCGTCAGTAGAGTCTAAAATAAACGATAACAAAAAATCAAATCAGCTTCATGCTGTATCCCGCATACAGCAGGGTAGGCAGAGGGAACCTAGTGTTAAGACACTCCGTTCCCCATTTTCTGCCGAATTTTGGAGGCATTGCCTGTTGACTGGCAGAACTCAACGCCGCGCTTGGCCTCGACACCAGAGCGAAGAAATGAAAATTTAAACGTAAATAAATATTCAACGATAACAATTACATAAATACAAATATGTATTACATTTGACAAATAAAAATATATTTTATTATTGAAATAAATGCATAAAATTACACCAACGTTTTTTGTGCATTATTTTATTGTAATCAGTCGAGCTATAAATATATAAGCAGTTGTATCTCGAGGTCACACTGGTGTTATATATGTTATTATTCTATCGTTTCCGAAACAAGACCTAATAAAACGCGGAAATCAATCAATGATATTGATTTTATTGTTAATTTAGTCATTTAAATATTTACCTAAATTAGTGAAAAAAGCTTCAAGAAACAAATATTTAGATTTTCATTTAAGCAATTTTACCCCGGTTATTATATTTTAATTTTTAAAGAAAATTAGACTGTTTTATCAGTATAAAATATTAAACTGAATGAAATAATTTTAATATATATTATTAAATGTCGCTAAGAGTACTTTTTCTTTTATGCTCCATATATAAGAAATAATTTAAAAAAAGACATTTATTCGTATATATTTATAGTCATATTATGAACAATATGTAGTTTTTATAATACGAATATAATAATACATTTATTTTTGTGTATAACAAAATATTATGTCAGAAATGTTAAAGTAATAGCAACATAAAGTTAGACGTTATAACAAACGGCAGTGAGCAGATTATACAATTCGGTAACATTTATTTTCGGTGTTGCAAGTTCTAAAATATAACGATAGAAAAAAATGATGTTTAATTTTTATTATTGAGTTGTTGTGCGTTACAGACTATTGTTGTCCGTGCTTTTTTTGTACTTAATTGGTTATTAAAACTGTTGTTTATTACTTATTAAAATGAAAATAAAAAAGGATGTTTTTATTTCGACGAATTTTCCTTCCTACTTGTTTCAGACTTAGGACTGCCTGAATATATTATATTCGTGTAAGTAATTATCATGTAAATTTTATAGTAGTAAATCATCTAACCGTAATGCAATTTATACCCACAGTTTTTAAATAAATGTCATTTAAGCGTACATTTTAATTATATATTTACAATATTTACATTTTCTAATATATACATCCATTGTACTTCTTTTAATTAGCATTTAAAAGCATTATTCGCTTTTTTTTACAGCATGTAAGCCTTGTCCGTCTGTCCTATATGAAATAGCCGCTTTTAGAAAAAGCTCTGACACATGGCACTGACGTCGCTACAATAATACAAGCCGAAATAAAAGTGAGTATAAAATGGGATAGTGTCTTTTGACTGTGAACTCGACGTCGGCCAATGTAAATTACCAATTTTTTCCGATCATATCTGAACTAAGGCGTCACAGTTCACACGCCATTTTCATAGCCGATAATGAATATTCTAAACAACAATCAGTGTTGACAATAAATAATGATTAGAAAATTAGAAATTTATAATGAATTGTATTATATATCTGCTGTTTGTTATAACGCCCCACAAACAAGCCGAGCCTACCGCCATCGCCTCAGCCTACCATGCCGGCCGTGTGGCAACTGGCAACACCAACAGTTCATCTGTGACGTTTTCAACACTGGTTATTTATCTACCGGAAAGAATTTATCTTAATATAAAATTCCTTTACTATTTTCTATTAATATTAGTTTTTATATTGAATTAGCAACAAACAAGAACAAAACGTATAGCAATAATATTTAGTGTTGATACTAAAAATGTCATATGTTCCTTTTAGAGCGAGCCAATGGCCGTATCGCCCGAGCGTCAATATTAAGTGTTTGGCCGTGTGGGATTAGATCGGTATGTTTATCGTTACTAGCTTAACTATGGGAGGCCTGAATTGGAGGAGATGCCTATATTTCTTGATAGTCCTGGTGTGCTGGAGACATACTTCTGTACACGGTGAGTGATCTGGTCTAAGGAAATCAAGCATAAATTATAGTGAAACATATTAATTATAAATGGTAGAGCTATTCAGATCAGGCTTACTTGACCATAATGTCACTTAGAGACGCTAATATATAACGGAATAATTTTGCCGCGTAATTTAGCCTCTTATTTTTTAGCAATTACATCACAGACAAATAGATAATGATATTCAGCATGACATTAGTTTTAATATTCAGTCACAATCATATAAAAGAGATACTAAATATATAAATTGAATGTGTATATTCAGTGTTGATTGTTGTTGTTAGGTATGTTACAAATAATACCAAAAGTATATTGTTCTGTTCTTTTTACTTTGGTGCTCCGAATTCAATGTGCTAAACTGTGATGACAGCTGTTATAATATATTCTATGTATGATAAACATGAACATCTGGGTAAAGGTGTGTTTATGTGACGACTCTAGGACTGAAGTGTTACTGCAACAGTAACAGTCCAAGTTGCCCCAACTCTACTTGTGAGACTGACGGCTACTGCTATGCCTCCACAACGCTCGACAATGGAGTGCCCAAACATACATACCAGTGAGTAATCTATTTATATTTACTTTTACCTGTTTGTGTACAAGAAGCTATATAATAGAGAGGATTTGTCAAAATTACTAAAAGTCAATTAAGTATATAGTAGTGTCTGTCTGTACCTTCTACAAATGTCTCTTAATATTTGGATTTTTACAAAAATTACTTACTTACACTTAAGTAACTAACATGATAATTAATGTTTGTAAAAAGCACAGTGCAGAATGTTATTTACAATTTTTGAGGTATATATTTTAAAATTCAGATTGTAGCATATCAAACTTGTTGAATTAATTGGCAAAACATCAACACAAATCTAAATTAATTAATTTGGTCATTATTGGGTCCGAGGTGTGATTTTAATAAATTTGTGTAGAGAGGTGGCCTTACGCTGTTTGCACACACATGTAGCCTTCCCACCCGAGTACCCGGTGCAGTGCAGACAGCTGTTGGCCCTTTGCTGTAGTAATGATCTGTGCAATACCGATGAGGCTTTCCGCCGCACAGTTGGCGCTGCGCCCGCGGGTAAGACGCCTTGCCTTGCGTGACGACCAACAGTTTTGTGTTGAGATGCCAATCCTAGAGTGTCCGTTAACAATGACTGACAAGCCCGCCCCCGAGTGTGCCTTGGTTCTGCTTGATATAACAACTAAACATGATGTATGGTGGTTTCACCGCGCGCAGCTGTATCGAGCTCAAAGCGCTGATACCCATCGAGCACCCCTTCGGTTGCTCCACGACGAGAACTAGAAATGAGTCGGTGGTGATAAAGTGTTGTAAGTCGCGCGACATGTGCAACCAGAAGCTGCGACTGGAGATACACACCAAGCCGCCAGGTAGCCGTCGAGTACCCACCGCCCCGCCGCCCGCTTGTAGCCACACCGCCCTACGCCCGCTGCCCTTCGCACCGCATGGCTCAACTATGATTTCTTTTGTGTTCTAATAGTACTAAATATCCTTTCCGGCATTGATCACGTTAGGCGTCAGCGTCACTAATTCCAGAACACTTATGTGTAGATGTTGGCACCGCGAGAGCATATTCCCCCCCGGCGACAGGCCCATATGGTGCCGCGAGCGGGAGTCCCCGGACATTACTTGCTGCGCCACGGACTTCTGTAACCGTGCCCTCCTCGCAGGTACGCATCGCCACGGCGTCCGTCCATTGGGTCGCTTTATATCGTGCTCGTCATGTCCAGTACTATATCAATAGCCGCCAGCACTCATCAGCCGCGGTCTGTCTGTCGTGACTGTCTGTGGATCTCATACGTTCTTATTATAATATAATGTGCATTGTGCATGGACTGTCGAAGATTACATTCGGGGGGATGTTTGTTGCCGTCGCCACTGTGGCTGGCCTGCGCACCGCAGTGCAGCGTCATGCTTAGTTAGCGCCTAATTCGTTCACAGTTGGATGTACTATTATTCGAGCCCGTCAGGCTACCTAAATTTTATTAGCTTCACTTAGGCGTTAGGCAGTTACAAGAGCTTTGTAGGTGTAACTCTATCACGTTTGTAGGACTTTCGAGAGGAGAACGTCATCGTACGTATAACGGATATGTAGGTGCCGAGATGCGTCCGTACGTGAGTGATCATACGCCGGTACTTCTTTACCTTGCACTAACCGCATGCCAACCGTTGATCCTGGATCTCTTTGGGGTGTTAGCTCCTCTGACAGGGAAGGTCCTGGTAGATCCTGGTAGACCTGAGCTGTAGTAACAATTAGTAATACTAGTTCCTTAAATTTGTAATTAATTCTCTTTCAATTACGTAGGTGCGCGATAACGTGAAACTATGTAAAGGTTGGGTCCAAATTGTGATTAGCCATGTCTGCAGCTTACTAATGTTTGTCTTTGCGCTTTCTGCATGTTGGAGCATGTGTTTCTTGTGGATGTGCTTTTTAATATTTTTAATTAATTATGTCGTTATTTTATATTATAATTACATATCATAAATGGAAGTGAGTAATTTGAAATATGCACAATGTCTGTGGAAACGCTATCCTGTCGCTATTTCATAGGTTTAATATGAAAATAGTTAGGGTGCCGCGTCCCAGTAATGTATACAGTCTCTGCCGGCGACTGCGGTAACACCACGGCCTCTCGCCGTCTACCACCATAATACATTAATCAATCGATGGTATCAAGGCCAGCGTTTCCACAGATTTTATGTATTTGGTAGACCTGGTATCACATTTGCTAACATCACAACGAACGCTAGAACACGCGAAAGGTTTGAGATTTCTTTTTTGAAAAGAAAATCTTCCAAAATCCTTCGTATAAAATAAGCGTGTGTTAAATAAAGAGTCGAGCCCGACAGCAACGGCGTGGCAAGTCCTGCCTTGGATAATGGGATTATTGGTGCTGAGTGTCTGCGTGGCGATCAGCTGCTGGTGGGCCAAGAGGTCGCCGAAGACCATAAAGCGAGAGTCGAGGTCCCTCTTCGCACCCGAGGACTCGTTCTGCGAAACACGCCATCCTATGATGACTGCCACTATAAAGGATATGATTGAGCTGACCACTTCTGGTTCTGGCTCGGGTAAGTGCTCGTTCATATGCAGTATAGTACAGTACACAGTAAAGATATATATTTTTTAATAATACGTTTAGGGTGTAGTGGTGCAGCGGCACAGCTTCTGACTGTAAACGCGATGGTTGTTGGTTCAACTCCCACTCGGAACGACTCGCACTCGCTAACACTTTAACATGTTAACATAAATAATTTGCAGTCTAGCATTTTTAATATTAAACCAGTACTAGTTTTTGCATTAAAAATTTACAAAATATTAAACAAATATCCAACACCAAACACAACTTCCCAGGTCTTTCTTCCATTTAATATATTTACTTTTTGTATTTCTTTTCTTGTAAACGGCATTAATTCCTTGAAGTTTTCAATAAAGAGTGTCATCTATCTTCTAGGTCTTCCGCTGCTAGTCCAGCGTTCGATAGCTCGTCAAATCCAACTAATGGACATAATAGGTAAGGGTCGCTTCGGGGAGGTCTGGCGTGGCAGGTGGCGAGGCGAGGATGTCGCAGTCAAGATATTCTCCTCCCGCGAGGAATGCTCTTGGTTCAGGGAGGCAGAGATATACCAGACTGTTATGTTGAGACATGAGAATATATTGGGGTTCATTGCTGCTGACAATAAAGGTGAGTATGTATAAGAATAGTACATATATACATACTTACATAGCTTCACGCTTTATCCCTAGCGGGGGAAGTCACAAAGTACGGAGCGCCAAACGCTTCGGTCGCTGCATACCTCTTTCGCCTCGTCCACTGACATCAACCTCTTCATACATGCCCATAAGATTAGTAATTAAAACTACTTAATTTACTATATCAATAATCAATTACGTAATTTTAAATTTTTTGTAGATTTTTTGCTGTAAGATAGGCCGAGAGAAGCTAGTATTAAAACATTTCCGTTCCCCAGTTTGTGGGGAATTTTATAGAAAGTGCTTGTTGTTTTGTGGAAAAAGCGTCACGGCGGTCACTTTTGGGCGGTCATATACACACATATAGGAATTATTTCCGACACAAAATGGCGCCAGTGTGCAACTTCTCTGTCCTCCTTGTTTTTTGCGGTTTGTGGGATGCAGCTTGAAACTAAATGAAATGGCAGTATTGTTAGTTTTATACAATTTCCGTTTATTTCCTTTCCTCGAGTGGGGATCGAACCCACAACCAGTCGATTTTGCAGCACACTTAGTGCCCCTGTACTACCTCCCCCTACTACTCACACTTAGTGCCCCTGTACGTGTTAGCGCGTTCAATCAATACATTCTGACGTGTTACAAAAAATGTTAACATTAAAGTCAAGAACGGCTAAAGTGGCTAAATCCAGCTACCGTAGGATTGTTGTAAATATTTGATTTGAAGGTAATGCAATCTATTTGCGTCTATAAGTGTACTTCAAGAACGCCTTTCTGTTTACAAACCAATTAATACTTGGGTAATGCCTGATTATGAACGCGATGGTCATTGATTCCCTTATGAATTTCAGGACGTACGCTTTCGCGTAATTTCTTATTTATGTATATATAGTATATAGATGATAAACATATTACTATGTTAACGTCGTGGATGGTTCAACCGGAGAGGGGGTTGAATCCACGACTATGGCGTTTACATTCAGCCAGTCGCTGCCCCTCTACTTAACGGAAAGTTTTAACACTCTGCTAACCTAGTCATGTAAATGTATAAAGAATGAAAACAAACTATGGCAAAACATGTGAGCTAATTCACAGGATTTTTTTAACAGTGTGACAGTAATATGATCGTCGCGCCGGATACTTAAATTTTCTTTACTTTAGTAGTTAAAAATGACAACTGATAAATTACTTTTAAATTTATAATTTAATTTTCACCCCTGCACTAGCAAGGCAAGGGCCAGCGCGGCGTTGAGTTCCACCGTCATAAAGTACAAAGTTGTGGGTTCGCTCTATACAGGGGTATTTGTTGTTATACAGAGATACATTATCTTACTATTAGGGTTCATGAGGTACAGCGTGGTGGCAGATCACGGTGTTCACGATCTGGTGTTCCGTTGTTTTACAGATAACGGTACATGGACCCAATTGTGGCTGATAACGGACTATCATGAGAACGGATCTCTTTTCGACTTCCTCAGCGCTCACACTATCGACGCTAACACTTTAGTTAAGATGGCGTTGTCCATCGCTACTGGACTTGCGCATTTACATATGGACATCGTTGGTACTAAAGGTGAGTGCTTTAATATTCAAATTCAAAATATTCTTAATTCAAATAGACTTAGAATAAGCACTTTTGAATCGTCGAATGAACATATGAACAAAAAGCTACCACCGGTTCGGAAGGCAGTTCTGCTGAGAAGAGCCGGCAAGAAACTCAACAGTTGCTCTTTTCAAAATCAATGGTACAATCTATTACATTAGTTGGCAGCTATCCTGCATTACATTCAATAGACATTAATTCCATACATGTTTGTCCTCTAAATATTCTTGAACAGTGTAATAAGCTTTACTTGNTAAATTTATTTAATTTAATATATTTCTTTAATTTATTATGTGTAGAAAAGTTTATATTTTGCATAGCATATGAGTCATCCTTCGTCAGGTCTATTACAACTGGTTTAAGGAATTGTTGTGCGTTACAATCAACCAGCTCATCATATAGACATGAGGTTTTCTGTGATTCATTACATTCTTTTTGCTTATTTAGTGTAAGAATTGAAGCTTTGGCCTCTTGCAACTCAATTTCAAGCTCTGAAATCCGGTCCAGAGCCCTCTCATGTTCACTGCTGCACTGGTCATATAATTAGTTAACTCATTTTACTGAATTTAAAGTTATTAAAGTATATTACTGTTGGTTTTAAGTTATTTGTACCCCCCATATTGTATAAATAATTTGATTTTAGTATTAATATTTTTATTAATATTTTTATTGCTGCGCCGTCGTAGCGCAGTGGCACAAGGCTGTGGCTGTAACGCGACGGTTGTGGGTTCGATCCCCACTCGACGAAATTAAATAATTATTTAAATTAATATTCTCATTTCTTTGCTACTGATGACGGAGGGGCGTCCCTCACTGATTAAGGGCTCCTCTAATTTCGTACAGGCTGACACGTCCGGAATATCTTCGGTATAGTGTCGGGTCAATTTGGCTCTCTTGTCATTCACCAATTTGGGAACAAGAGGTTTATATAAGAGATGTTATATACATGGAGGTATCATTAATAAGTGTGTTTGATTCCCTATTTCAGGCAAGCCAGCAATAGCCCATCGAGATCTAAAGTCCAAGAATATTTTAGTAAAGTCTAATCTGAGCTGCGTGATAGGAGACCTAGGTCTAGCAGTCCGACACAACGTGGCCAGCGATTCGGTGGACGTGCCCAGTACTAACAGGGTGGGGACTAAGAGATATATGGCGCCAGAGGTTGGTATAGATATGACGATATTATACTTTTTGTGTGAGTTTTACTTTGTGTAACTTTATGTTAAGAGGAAAAGAGAAGCCTTCCTCGATAAATGTATTGTACAATACACAAATACTTTTTTAATTTGAACTAGTACGTTTAACCACAAGGCACTGTGTTTTTTTCCCACTTTTCTCTTCATTTTAGAGACATTAAGGACCTAACAACAGAACAGAACTAAACGTTGTTCACTCCAATATTATAATTACAGAATTAACTACAACGTTTTGTATATCATAAGCTGTCGTTTTTGACACGTGTACGTAATTACATTTGTGTGTATATTTTAAAAACATTGTTTAATGTAAATATAAGCTGTGTTAAGCGCTGGTGCAAGCATTATTTACTGCGAATGACATTGCACTATCTTTTTATTCTGGCATCTGATGTGCTGAAGTTTCAAGATAATTGTAATTAAATATTATATTACATTTACCTTGGTGTATTTTACTTGATACAACGAATATCGGAGATCGGTGGTGGATCTATAGCATGCAATGACTGTGATGTATTGTTTATTATATATTTATATATTTTATTACAGAAAATGTGGCGATGATTAAATATAAATTACTACATGTTTATTATAGATATTGCTTAACTATGCAGTTATTGATTAGATATTAGACTTATTGTTTGCAGCGGCACGAAGCCTGACTGCAAACGCAAGTCTCCTTCCTACATATTATAAGTTTACTAAGCAAAGCGATATATATTACTACACATACACAAATACGTTACTATTGCTGTGCTTGGCGACTTGGTAGTATATCTATTGTCAATTCTCACCAGACTATATACTAGAGATATATATAGACTAAGTTTTCTCTTTATCTGCCAATAGGTCATGCTCTATGATAGCGGCGTTGAGTTCTGCAACACCCTTGCGTGTAGCGTAATATTGTTTTTATATAACCTTAAAAGTATCTTAGTTTATAATAAACTTTTTTATGTGAATGCGAAAATGTCTTTAGTACTTATTTTAATTTTACGCGATGTTAAGTTCCGGCGCTCAAATCAGCTACTTTTTTTAACGATTTTAAAGTGGTATTACTACACTTAGCAATAATAAATGGTGTTTTTGTAGAAAACATGTAGAAATTAGAATGTATCCATTCATATTTTTATACATTTAAAAAAAGTAGTATTACTTATTATACTAATATTGTTTATTGTTATGTAACATTATTGCAGTATATAAACATCTCATTAATATTTTGCGAATTGCGAAATTATATAGATTTACATAATTATTATAAGATTTTAAGTTTAAATGATATGTTGTGCTTGTTCAGAATTTAAATATTAAATTCTATGATATACGACACGAAATTTCGACATCAAATTGATACAACAAACTCATACTTATATTTTCCTTAGGCCCAGTCCTGTAAACAAATATCTTCTTTCTCCTGGCATCAATCCCGGCTATTGCCAGGGTCTGCCTTCCTATTCAACCTACTCCACTTTGCACGGTCTTTTGCGTCCTGGGTGGTTAGACCATTGGCTCTCATGTCTTGAGCCAATCACAATCAATTTATACTCACAAATGATCATCTTCCATACAACTAGGTGCTCGATGAAACAATGGACGGCCGTCAATTCGATCCCTACAAGCGTTCCGACGTGTACTCCCTAGGGCTGGTCCTGTGGGAGATGGGTCGCCGCTGTTCCCCCGTCAGCGAGGAGTACCAACCCCCTTACCACGACTGCGTGCCTCCCGACCCCGCGCTGGAGGACATGAGGAGGGTGGTCTGCGTGGAGCGACGGAGGCCGGTCGTGCCTAATAGATGGCACTCCGATCCGGTGAGTTGGGATGTGATTGTGGATCCAATTATAAATTTAAGTAATTTAAAATAGATGTCAACTAATAATCATCACGTATGTTAAGCTCATATTAAGACGATGTAAACTACTCTACTCTACTCTATGCTAAGGTTTATAATTCCTTTTGTAGCTGAAAAAAAAGCAATTAACTAATTAACTTCCGTTTTATTTGTCTAAAAATGTTTAAAGAATAAGAGGATTCTAAAATTATGTAAACTATCAAATATTGTAGGTGTTATCATCAATATCGAAAGTGATGAAGGAGTGTTGGTACCAGAACCCGGCGGCGAGGCTCACCGCCCTCCGCATAAAGAAGACACTCGCCAGCGTCGCGGCCGCCGACCACTACAAGATCTAACCACGACCGAACATGCCACTACCGTGGCAAGTGTGCAGGCCACAGTCTTACCAATCACAACAGGCACTAGCATGTTAAGACAAGCCACAGCAACCACATGAGATACAACTATGCCAAATAGACGAGCCGCAGCCACGGTAAACGAGGCAGCCGCAGCCGTGTTAACCAGGTCAGGCACAAACTCGTGGTGACAAGCCATAGCCACCATGGTTTAGGCAAATAGACATCGGGTTATGTAAGGGCAATTATGAACAAGTTTATTATACTACATATATAATATATTTTATTATAAAATACAAGATTATTAAGTAACCTAATGTTCAAAGTTATGGGCGAGTCAATGAAAAATGCAATAAATATATAAGATGAGATATGAGTCGACTACCACCGTCGTATTAGAGTGCGTAAGAAATTAATTACTGAGCTGTAGGCGTGAATTATTAATTAAATAATATAAATGAATGTTATTATAATAATGATGGCATAAAATGCTTCTAAAATTTGTTTATACGATTTGACTTTAAAAATTGTCAAAAAATAATAGTAATATTGTGAAGGTAACTGTAAAAGATAAAGAAAAACAAAAGTTGTACATTTTGTTATTTAGTACAGAAACCATATGTAACTTGATGTCTAATTATTATTGATTAGTGACTATTAATAATTGATTTATTAATTATCATTGATTAGTTACTATTAATTATTGATTATTATTAATAATAAGTTATTCAAAAACGTCCCTTAATGTTAATTTGTATTGTATTCTAGTAAGTTCTAGTTTATTTATTTAAGTAATGCAAGTTAGTTATAAGTACTAAAAAAACTATTTTTCAGATAATTACTAATAAAGTCTGAATGTAATTTGGTATCTTATATGGAGTTTGGTCATCGAAAGAGATTTTTTGGGGGATGGTATTAAAATATACAGTAGGGTGGGTCACTTTAGTATGGATAAAATTTAAGTTTGTGGAACGAATTCTAATAGTTATACTATGTTGCAGTATACTATTACAAGTAGTTTAAGCGGAAAAACAGTCAATTAAACATACATCTTCAGACCGCGCATGCGAAACGAAATTTCATTACGAAGTGTCTTAGTTCTTTAATAGAATCTTCTTAAAATACTATTAAAACATAACAATTATTTAGAGAAAGACATATATTAACGTTTGAAAAATAAAATTTCAATAAATACACATAAAAAAATATATAATATTTATTTTTATACTAGAAATCCCGCCTACTGTCGAACTTCGGCATATATTTCCTAGACGCAAGTTTTTCTTAATTCATACCATTTATTGTTTTTTTATCACATGTCTTTATACTTCGTTGAACAGCTGCTCCTGCTGCTCCGTGTATGGCAAACAAGCATAATAAACGATGTCGTTCGTTTGATTTCTTAGATTATGTGGATGAAAGTTGTTTTTTGTTTTTTGCTAGCTTATTAATTCAATAAAACATTTAGCATCATAGTTAAGCTTAGGCACTTCAAAAGTGCGTGATAGTTTTTCCCGTGTAGGTGATTTTCGCGCTTTTAGAACTCTTCTAGCTTCTAGTTCTCTTATATGCCTTTCTCTGTTTATTAACATCGCCGAAAGTAAATTTTCAAGGCAATTTAGCAAAACATGCGTTTCGTTGAATAGTAGGATCTATACATGAGTTTAATGCACTTGTGCTGGTGTGGTCTTTGCACGATGAGTGTGTCTTTATTTGGAATCACACAGGGGCATTCACATCAACAATATATTGAGCCAAAATAATTAAGTTAGTTGATAGTGTTGGTGTAGAAATGTAAAGACGAAAGAGCCGGCTTGCCTTAGTGAACCAACGGGCATGAGACATTTTTCCATGTTATTTATTTGCTAACACGACAGAACAACTTCCAATAATTACAGCTAATTTTGTCTGTGTTTAAGTCATCTGGTTTTAGTGTTGGTTATTGATCGAGCTTAACCATTATCCAGTAACTTACCAATAGGACCATTGTACGTAGATGGACCAGAAGTTTTACCATTTTATTTCTCAGTAGACAATTTTTTGAATGATTTGATAATATTTTTGCTTTTGTATCGATAAGCTTCTGAGAGCGGAATCACTCTTTTATGCAAGACTACAGGAATTGATGCTTTTGCCGTAGGTACTTCTTCAATTTCCTGGGTTGCAATTTCTGCTATTTCGGTAAACGTGGGCTCTTTGTTATTGCCATTAGAAATTTTCACCTGTACTCTATTCCTCGTAACATTTCATGACATCCTGATATGTTGCTAACACATTTTCTTTTAAATCTTCTATAGTATGAAATAAAGTGCACTTGTATAACTATCTACTATTAGATAAGCTAAAAATAAAATATTTCCGGGCTCTAAAACAAAAATTACTCTATTTACAATTTCATCAGAAACTAACTACTTCCATACATGAATTCTCCGAATGTACTTATCTAAAATTATCTTCTTTTAACAAACAATACAATGTATATAGCAAAAATAACGTGTATTTTAATCGATAGTTCGTAAAACATTAAAATAAACTCAACATCAAACATGGCAGTTAGGTTGTAAGAGTGGGTAGTTACACTTCACCGGTGATGCGCCGGCTGTTCCACTTAAAATATGTCAAAAACATTTTATAGGGTTTCTAACGACACCTAAGTTCAACATATTTTCGCATTTAGAAATCGACTACTCAAAAAAAAAGTTGACCCACCCTAATATACAGTCTTACTTTATTATAAATGTTATTGTCATTTTTTTTATTACAAATTAGAAAAAAAAGCCAACTTCATTTTCAGTTTTTCAATTATAGATTATATGAAATGTTTTATTTCCAAAATATTGTTTTTTATTATATACTGGCGATCCGCCCGCGGCTTCGCCCGATTGAACTAAATGGTTATTCACATTGGATACCGCGTGGAGGTACTCCTAGCTTATGTTATTTTCAAATACTAGGTCATGATAATAACCTCATTTCATTCAACACTGACCGTGCAGAACAACTATTCCTAAGCCATTATATTCATATCTCTTAAGGTTTAGCTGGGCTGTTGGGGTTCCATATCAGCTGCTCCAGATCTTCATTTTTATTATGTGGACAGAAAATGCTTGCTATGTAGATGAAGTTTTACTCATCTCAGTTTTTACTCGTCTCATAGAGATTAGATGGGTTGCTAGGGTTCCACGTCAGGTATGCCAGACCTTCATTTTTGTTATGTGGTTGGAAATTGTTTGTCATGTTGTTCATTTTTTCCCAAGGCAGCATATTTATATCTCTTATAGCTTAGACAGGCTGTTAAGTTTCCACATCTTGTAGTCTATACAAATAAAGTAGTATAAATGTCAAGCAATAATATGGATGACTAGTATATAAGTAAGTACGGGCGCGCGGTTCCGCCCGCCGTTTTTATATATATATATACATATTTCTATTAAAAGAGTGTTTTATAATGTTTTGCATTTTACAAGCTTATATATTTTAGATGTAACTGTTGACACACTTATTAAACTGTTTAAGGGACGTTTTATGAATTGTCACATATAGTTATATAGCATAGTCGACGTTGGCTGTACTTGCGGTTTGCAGTTAGTTACAATATATAAATGATTATTTTCCATAAATTCTAAACTGATATGGCGTTCCGTAACTGTGATTGTTTTCCAATATAGACAGTCAATGTTGACTTTTAGATTAAGAAAATTATCAAATTAGATACTGTAGAATCGTTTTTAAGCTACTTTGGAGTTGACCGGACGCACATTATTAGCATATTTATACATTTTTATTGCCGTCAATAGTACAAGTAATGTGTTTTATGTCTTTTCACGCTTCACTCGAGTACCACGAGTCACGAGTGGGGATCAAACCCACTACGATTAGATAATGCGCCTTGACTGTGATTTAAAAATTAATATACTTTTATATTTCATATGGAATATTATTTTTATGGTCATAAAATATTCTTTTTTGAAGATGCCATTAAAATATACAGCCTTTTCTTCATAATTTTCTTTTATAATAATGAACATTGTAATTTTTTGATTATGGACTATTTGAGCGAAAACTAAGTATGTGGTTTATATATAAAAAAAATAGAAGGTAGATTTGTATTTTATGAACATGATATACAGCCTGTTTGTTTTTATGTATTTGATAGTAAAGTGCGTCCGGTGCCCCTTTCCCGATCCTACCTCTTAGACTGTATTTTTATCTATTATATTTATGATTCCGGAGCTAAATGTCGATGCATATGTCGATGCGACGGCGTACAGAGATGGTTGACGTAAATTTAAATCCATTTAAATATTTGATGTCTTCAACAACATTATTTTTGAATCGTAGATTACAGTAGTAGCGTTATTTGTTTATTTAGTAGGATTTTTGCAATTGCGTTAAGAGCTGATTTGATGACATGCCATTGTTGCCCCCCATTCTTTATTCGGACTCGTGTACATGTTACCACTCCCTCCACTAACCTTTCCCCCATTTAATGCATTAAAGCGATGTGAACCAGCTCACGTCGCGGTCGGCTACCTCGACGATTATTACTACTACATGATATGTGCAACGGTTCGTGTCACTCCCCCCAACTTCCTCACCCAGAGATGGGCAACCAATATCAGCAATATATTGTAGTTTGTAGATAGACTTGCAGATAGTTGGTAGGTAGCAAGGTTGACCCTGGTCGATTTCGAGTTGATTTCGATATTCTTCAGTAATCGCGAATAGTGACCTCCTCGTTATGTATTAGAGTGAACAGTATAAGGCAGCAGTTCTCAAACTTTTACATATAATATAACTATACATTTACCTATTATACATACAGTTTTACCTGATGTTGACACACAAGCAATATGACATTTTAGTGATAGTGATAGGTTCATACGGTGATTGTGGTCGTTATTAGTATATGTAGTGAGAGTAGACGGCGTAGCTATATATGTTCAGTATATTATAAATATTCAAATTATATTGAAAATCTGCCATATTTCGATAGCATGTAGTCAGTAATAACAAATTGAAGAGTTCCAGTTGTTTCAATTCTTCGTCATCATTCTATTTTGTCTTAGTACATTTTTCAAGCATTAAACAAACACACGTTACTATAACGTGGTCGTTTCTAAGACGACATCACATTTTATTTATCAGCTTATAGTTATATTTAGTCTCGCGTAGAGTAGTGTCGAGCTTGTCACGACATTAGAGCACAAAGTCGTTCCTACAGGTGCTGCTAAAGACTATGTACCTAGATGTTATCTCAACCCATCAACGTCTATCCAAGTATATGAAAATTTAACAAACGACTATTGACTATTTACTTATAACGATGTGTGTGTATGTGTGTGTGCCTATATGTGTGTACCAAAAAGGTATATTTTGCAAATTAACTCAAAAAATAATAATAATAATTTCGCATGTTATTATTAAGCGTATGGAGTATACACACTGTTATTTATCTTGAAGCTATAACATACATAATATATACTGTATTTGTAGAATATATTAAGAAAAGTAACAAAAAATAAAAGAAATCATTTATACGGGTGTTACAAAATAATACAAGGAGTCTATTTAGACCTAGGCCTGGAACGAGGTCTAGGTTTACATGGCCCATACATAGAATGTAATGAAACTAAATGTGTACTTCGAAAATTAAACATAGTTTAAATTTATAACGATTGTTCGTGTATTGAAAGTTATATGGTATTTATACATCGACGTAATGTTAGAAATAAGATTATATATACTCCTGGATACTAGTGCGAGTGAATGTTGTTGATCGTGCACATCGATCACGAATGTTTCTATTGTATACCTTATTTTTTAATTAATTATTTTTTAATACTATTATTGCATGCTTTTTTAGTTATTATTATTTTATGATATGTTCTATTTTAAAGTTTTTTTTTGTAATGCACTCATTTTAGTCATACTAATTTATGAATGTAACTAATGCGGTTATTATCTTTATAAATTGTTTTTTTGTAATTTTGTTTATGAATAAATTATATATTATTATTATTTGGGCTTGTCCAGACGTATGTTAAATTTTGTACATGTATGTAGGTTTGTTTCTTTATTCTTCGGAATTCCCCACTGTGACTGAATCATTAAAACAATGACAATTAATAATTATGCGGATAGACGTTGGTCGATCGGCATGTGCAGCGTCGCGAGGCGAGTCATGGCATAAACACTACCTTGCACTTATATCTGAACAGTCTGTACATACATATATAATAAAAATCAATGTTTAAATGATATCGACAGGACATTTTTATCTTAAACTGACGGTAAAACTGATAACAATAATAAATTAGATGATTATAATAAAAGTCAGTTCGGTGAAATACTCGGATGTGCATTGTCCTCGATTAAAGTTCACATATACGTGTGCACTACGCCACTGTTTGTATATAAGTACAAACATTGATAAAAATGTAAGGTAGTTCATAAGACGAGAACTTAAGCAATACATGTACAAGTAAAGCGCCAGCAATAACCGGCAAGCGTCATATCAGTCGCGGGGTGCGGAGAGCGGAGAGCGGAGACACATACTTTATTTAATAACACATTACATAAGATTTACGAATTGTTTACGGAGTGGTCTAATTTAATTGAATAAAACCAGTGTTTTTATATGTGTAGTTTTATTTTAGATGTACGATGATCTCATTGGTTGTGGGTCCAATCCCTACTGGAAGGAATTAATTATTTATATTATATTCCCCCGATATGGTAAATTGAAGCATGGTGTTGACCATCACTGAATGTTCCATTTCGGGTTTAGGTTACTACTTCTCTTTCAAAGGCAAAGGCCAATCCCGGTGTGTGGGATTACGCGTGAATCTAAAAATGTTACCAAATAGCCCCTGCTTAAGATTTTTTTCTATGTGGATTTTCATTTTCAAGGCAATTTTTTATTAAGAATCGAATATTAAATTAATTCAACACACAGCAGAGTAGGCAGGGAGAACCTTGTTTCGAGACACTCCGTTCCCCACTTTTCGCCGAATTCTGGGGACATTGCGGGAACTCGATACCATGTTTTACCCCGACACCAGAGCGAAGAAATGGAGATATAAATTTAAATAAATATTTCATTTTCTCGAGTATCTCGAGGGATCGTCGAACACACTACCACTTTGTGTCCCTGGATCACGACTAGCCTTATATCAAGTTATGGACTTAATTTCGGTTTCAGTTAGATGTGCTGCCGAAAGTAATTTCACATCTAGATTTTTGTTAAAAACTGTTGTGAAAATTGGGCATTGCAATCATATTTATGTAATTTAATTGGCATTCACCTGTTTAACATAAACAAGATGTTTGAATGTAAACATAGTAATATAAACATTAAAAAAACAAAATAAAAAACTTTCAGAATGTTAAAATTACTTTATTCAATACCAACTGGTAACAGTTACTAATCTACGACACTGTATTCCGTAGGCTGTGTCAGTACAACACTAACAATGATAAAAACAGGAGAGTGGGTAACTGTGCAATCAACTGTTTCTATATTTATAATAAAATAATTCTTACATCTATCTTAAAATTACAAAAAAAATAAATCAGACAATCAATGGACGGAGGGATCACCAAATTAAAGTACATAAGTAGTGTGCAGTTCACTCTTATTATAAAAATAGTTAATTTATTATTGTCATATACTAAAAGTGAGAGTAAAAAGTATACATTTTATACAATATACACGAGAAATATAATCGTTATATAATAAAAAACATTAAATAAATTGCACACCACTTAAGTCAATACAAATTGAATTGAGATTCAAGTTTCTAATAAATGCATCTATTCCTTTCTTTTTGTCCACAGTCTTAAGATAAGATAAAAAGTCTTTATTGCGCATTTACAAGGATTACAACGATTTTTAGGACATAAAATGCACAATCACTAAAAGTGATCTCTTCCAGGCAACCAATTCAAGGATAGGATACATCTAAAACTGAGAGCAAAATGTGGTGCAAGTGAATAAACTTAATAAATACGTCAGACCCTTGTGATTAAAATTCACATATTCGTGTATAAAGTGCTTAAAATGAACTGAACTAGCGTAATTCGTGATTTTTAGTGTTATGTGCGATTACTGAGAAGAAATTTTCGAATTTGATTGTAAATACTATATGAACCAAGTGACAAAAATGTAGTGTACCTGAGCAGTGACTGCGTTAATGTGGACTGCTTTGAAAAATTAAAATTTAATACTCGAGGCAACACGAGTTCGAAATCTACACTTTTATGAAATTGCCAGTTCGAATCTCTTTTTTTTTTCGTAAGATATCACAAAGATAAAATATGCGAAAATAAGATAAAAGTCCTTAGTACCCATTGGACCCATCTTGCTATTAAAGCTAGGGATTGACAAAGTAAGGAAAAACAAAGTTGGGACATAAAAGGTTCCTACAACATTTATATTTATATATATGTATATTTATAGAGTAGTATATATATATATATATATATATACACTAGCAGGCACGGACGCGGCTTCGCCTGCTTAAACTATAACAATATTTATTAAATATATTTATAAAATTATTTGTAATTTTCAATAGAGTTCGTAAAAAATATAAGCCCTCGTAATTCGTAAAAATATAAGCCTTCGTAATTCGTAAAAAAAATAATAAATGATTATTTAATCAAAATAAAACTACTTTTTAAACTACACTTTGGTTCTTTTCTAAAAGAGTTCGAGTTCGATTCGTAATTTAATAGAACCAAAGAAAAGTATAAATTACTTGTAAACAGCAAATAATTACATAAAAATTAACAGACATCAAAATTAACTAACTGCCCGTTCGCGTCGGTCATACTCATACTATGCCGCCCAAAGGCTAGGTCATTTGGAATCAGTGACATCTCCTTAATTATTTATTAGAATGTTACACAGTAAACTATAATTTCCATCGAGAAGAAATGCTAATGTGACTATTAGATTTATTTTGATAAGGATGAATATCAAATTATAGACAATATATTCATACAAAGTCCCAATACATTTAAAGTAAATTCAACCTTCAGAGATGAACATATACCGTCGCGGACTTTTTTAAACAATATGTAAGGGATAATATTTATTTAAAAAATGGATTTTATGTGTTTCATAAGGTCGAGCCGGCGCGCGCCATGTTTGCGTTAAGCGAGCTCATTTTGGGTGATGTTTTCTTAAAACAACAAACTTTGCAAGCCGTCGCCTAGCAACGGTCGCGTAGCAACAGTTGTTATTAACATGGCGGAATAAATTGCATGTCAAATTAATAAGTATTTTAATATGTTCATCCTAATTAATCATTAGGATAAACATATTAAAATACTTATTTATCTACATGACCTAAATCTCTACACAAGTATTTTATCAAAATTAAAGTAGCAGTTTGGCCCCGATTGCGTAAAAGACATACAGACAGACAGATAGAATTATAGAGTATATATATATACATATATAGATATTTCTTAGACACTCATATATATGAGTATACTTATATTTACTTTAGTATATATATATACTTTAGAAGTAATATAGAAAGTAAAAAATGAGGTGTCTACTAAAACAGTAAAATAAAAAATAGGACGATAAAATTACATAATATAAAAATAACTAGGCATATGAAACTTTGTGCTCATAGGCAGCATCTTCATTCCATATCTCCGTCTCTACAAATGCAGAGTGTCGGAGCTTGCACCAGCGTGCTCCAAAACGCAGAATTAATATAATAACCATGAGGACAAATAAAGAAACAATGGCAACAGCAGGAAATATCATTAAAAAAGCCATTTTAGATGTCACTTTCCCTCTTATGTAGTTCAAGATACTCCTGGGAAGAGGTCAATGGCTGGCGGGATACAGACGAGGGGATCTCGGAGTGGTGGTGGACCTCTTGGTACTCTTCACTGATGTAAGGGAAGTATTGATGCTGGAACTGGTGTTCAAGCTCAGCAAAGTCGAGGGGAGGCTGCTTGTGAGGTGTTGATGACCAAACTGACACAATCCAGCGGTTCCCTGTAAAGAGTATGGAAGTATTTTTATTTTTTTAAGATATAGTGCAATAGATATAATATACAATAAACAGTTTACAGAACAGGCAATATGATGTGGCCAAGTCAGGCTTTCTCAATTTCCATACATTATATACTCGGGAAGAAAATAATCACAAATAATTTATATACACAATATATTAGATAAAATTTATTTAAAAAAGTCCTGCTGAGTTTCTTGAGCTGGTTCTTCTCAGATCTGAGACATTAACTTTAATGAACTGGTAGTAAATGATTTGAAAATGATCAAAAAATGAAGCTTGTAACTTCTTATTTTGAATAAAATTATCTAAATTTGAATCAATAGAAGGATATCATAATGAACTGATATAATAATAGTGGACAATAAATAGCAAACATTAATCTTAGTTTAGGTCATGTTAGGTCTTGTATCAGATAGGAGTGTTATAGTATATAAGAGAAGCTAAGGTATAGGTATAAGTAAGGTGTAGACTCACCAGTGTGTCTATCAAGCCAGTACTCAGAATACTTTGAACAGCAGCAGACGAAATTCAAGATGAGCAGGGAGCCGAGGATGACAGAGCAGATTGCTATAGTTATATAGAACGGTGTGAAGTCACCCACTTTAGAAAGTAACGGATTTATAGACTTGTACGTCCCATTTCCTGTAAAGTAAGCGTGAGAGTCATATGCTGACATTTTTTCTATTACAACCTGCCGAAGAAAGAAATAAATGTTCAGGTGTGTGGACCTTCGATTGGCAACTAAGACTGGCGTGCTAAATGCATATTGCATGCTAATTGCAATTGCACTTATTATTGATCGATATCTCTAATTTTGGGCGTGGTAACTAGGTCAGGCGAACTATCGAGATTATAGTGAGAATATTATCACAACATTAGCTAATTAAACTCTATCTAAACGAAAAGCTTGTCGAGGTAAATAAGATCTATAATTTATATTACCTGTGTATTTTGTTTATAAAACTACAAAATTCTTATTCAAATAGGTATAACAGTAGAAGCGTCGTCAGGTCACAGTTTATTGTAGGCTTGTGTCCAGTGTTGCCAAGCTCGGAAAAGCAAAAAACAGCATAATTATGGAACTTAAAAAAACTGTAAAATACAAGAAACTCATTAAAAATAATACAAGTACTTTTATATTTATAACAAAAATCAAGTTAAAATGCAAATATCTAACCAAAATGTTATAAATTTTATTCAAAAAATCAATTTTATCAACATTTTTAATTTCGAGGCTTTCGACGCTTACGTAGTAAATTTTTTAGAGTTACGTACAAAAAACTTAATCTTTATATTATTTCGTTGCTCGTCTGTTTTTGTCTCTCTAGACTGCTTAGTTCAAGATCGAGTATTACAAATAACCAGAATGGCTGCTTTAGTTCAAAACTATGTTCCAGCCATTAACGCTCACCTTCACAAAATCGAGATGTTAATTAGTAAAATATATTAGTCTCATGCCTATAATGTAGGTAAGAGTCATTCGAGTGCGATAGAGACAGTATGAAAACTGAAAAAATATATCCTAAACATAATAGAATTAGAGTATATTTTTGCTGCATGTTTCAATTTTAACTTTTCTTACTTCTCAACTAATGATTTTTTTAGTTAAAGGTGATTATCATACATTTATTTTCAAATATATTTATAGTTTTAAATAAATATAATATTTCTAGTTTTAAAGGAGCATCACTACGAAGGATCACTACTATTACACTACGAAACTGCAGCTAAGCTTAACCTTATTAAGAAAATTGGATACAATAATAAAGTAACAAAGGATACGGACCAAGTGTCTGTACTAGTGCTAAGAAAAAAAGTCAGCCTAAGTAAAGCGCGAGTCGCTTATTAATCCATCAATTCAATCATTCAAATGAACGAATCATATGAACCGCTTCATTGTCACAACTGATCGAAATCGATATCAATCACGGAGATTGACCGATCGACACAAGCCTACTGTATTGTCCACTGACACTAATGACAGTTAGTGATGAGTGCGTTGCTTGGGTGAGTGCGTTGCTTGGGCCGGCGGTCGCATCTCCACAGATTATAATTTTTTTTATATTTAATTGATAACAAATTATAAAAATAATCGATTTTAAAGCATTTATGTAATTCATTATATACAATTGATGTTTTATTAGTTTTTTAAATATAATGTATTTTATTAATCATTTGCGTTTGTCATGACATAATTCTTTCAAGTGGTATAAATTCAATGAGTATTTTATAATTTACTGGTAAAATCGATAAGTACAAGTAAATTACAATGAGTAGGTATAATATCGATCGGTAGTTGATTTATAGATGTAACATGAGCTTAGCTTTGTATTTTTAAAGCTCAGCTTCACGCTGTATCCCGCATACAGCAGACAGGCCCGCCGCTAGCTGTTTGACCGCCTGCGTGCTATACTGATTATGCCGCCCTACCTACATAAATGCTGAGTTTTGTTAAAGAAGGCTATTTAATAGTTCTACCTACTAACCTACCAAATGAAGACTATGAGCCAAGCATGTGATTTGAAATACGCGGTGTTTGATTTGTTTTCCTGGCATATTAGAACCATTATCATAATCTTGACCGCATAAGTTTTGAATGTTCAGATTTAATTGTGAAAATAAATCCAAAAAAAATTTATAGACCTTCGCCTATGAAGCTAGTAATAATCAACCAACGGAGTTTTCACATATCTCATTACCGGTTTTATTATTTAAAAGGACATAAAACTGTACAACTCTAATGACGTGACGAACATCCGATGTGCAATCCAATAGAATGCAGGAATATTTTGATTTTCTGTCTTTGTTCAATATATATTTGAGGTATTTTAGTGTACGTGACCGACTAAGAGGGCGGCAATGGCTAAAGTGACCCTGGTCTGGACATCTTTGTGCAATGATCGAAAAGGTATCACATGGAATTTGGGATTTATGGCCAAAAGTTATGAATTTAGTTTTTTCAGTATTTAGCGTGAATATGTTGCATGATAACCAATTAATTATCGTTATCAATTGAAGAACTCAAGAAAAAACCATTAAAATAAAAAAGTGTATGTTTGAAATAGAATACTTGTACTTATAAGTAAAAAAACAAAACAAAAAAAAACAAAAAAAGTATTTTTAAAAGTTATCATCTTCATCGATGTGTAAAGGGGTAATAAAAAGAGAAAAAGTGAGAGAGGAATAGAAATACGGAGAGAGGAATATAGGCAACCCTACATTAAACTTTATCGATCAATTTTTATTACTTCGGCTTGTGGAATTCGTCAGATTATATATTTTTCGTAATCCTTGAATGATTCCCTCCAAAATAAAAAAAAAATTAACCATCCTCGGGAATGTCGAGATAACGATTTTTTACAACTTTGTGGCCCTCCCCCTCCTTCGCGTCACTCTCAAGTTGTCAGATTAGTGGAATATACACGATTTAGCATGTACCTAACTTACCCTACCTTAATCTGATGCGCTTGAGAATGTCAGATGATCACCTTTTTTAATAATAAATATTTGGTGGAGGTACGTAACCAAGTACAAGGAATCCCCGGCATCTTAATTTAATTTGCCGCCCCATGGACGTGCCGCCCGCGTTCCGTGCAGGCCTTGCTCGCCCGCTTACGGCAGCCCTGACAGCAGGGTAGGCAGAGGGAGCGTAGTGTTAAGACACTGTATTTGCATTTTGAGCGGCGAAACTCAACGCTGAGCTGTTGCCTTGGTGCCAGAGCGAAGAAGTTAAATGAATTAAGAAATAATAATCCCTCGAGTGGAGATCGAACCCACAGATGCTACATTTATGTCCTTGTGTCTTGGTCCTGGCTTCAATATAATGCTCTAGTCGCTGTGTATGCTTCTTCTAGAATGTCATCTTTCAAACAGATGCATTGTCGTCCTGTATCCATCATTTTTATATTTTTCGGAGATGTTTTGTTCAAATTGAATATTGGAACTTTTCATCTAACTAGTCGCTGCCCGCAACTTTGGATGGACGTTAAATTGAAGCACTCGTTTCTTTGCTGTCCCCGGACGAATATTGAGATACGCCCGGTTATAGTCTATTGCTTATTATATATTTATTAGTTAAAACCACACTAGATTTATATTGTACATAGATAGGTGCATGTTGTCCCTACGGCTAACACTGTAGACGACTAGGCGAGCTTGGACCGGCGCGGCGATTGTATATTACTGTGTTAGTATATTACTGATTTTTTTTATTGGCATAGAATCGGTCCAAAGACTTTTTCATTTATTTTGCATCTTGTGTTATATTTTAAAAATAATGTAGGAACTTACAGTCGTAGAGGCAAGGAGGAAGGAGAAAGAAACTAGACAGCAAACAACTTGAAAACATGTAAATCAGTAAAGCCGCCGTGGCGCAGTGGGAAAGCGTCTGACTACAGCTAGTCCACCACGCAACATGCAGCATCGGGCGGTGCGGGGTGCAGCGGGGGTTCCCTCTCAGTGATGTTAAAACATTTGTCTACACTAAAAAATATATATAAAAAGGTTTCTCGGAAAAATAAATAAAACAAAATTAATTCTCTATTTATGCATGATATATTTACAATTACAATAAATACACAAAATTGAGAGAACACAATAGACGTTCCACATGACAGGTGCGACGTGCACCTGTAGAAGTCAGCAAACCTGTCGCCTGTCGGTACACTCGTTCAGCTAATACAAGCATTTACAGATTTAGACTCTACTCATTATTTAAATTCTATGTACACAATTTATTAAAAACACAAAAGCAATATTTTTATTGTTACTAAAACAACATGAGCTGGCTGAAGCATTTTTTAAAGACACATAAAAGGTAAAAGGTTTTAGCAAAAACACAGGAATTATACCTACTATACTGTATTAACTGTTAATGTATCATCACGTCTACGTTATCATTAGTTTATTTTTACTGTGACACCTAGAGACGGTAATTAGCATTTAATCGTTGTTTTTACCAGGTTCATATTAAATACTACGAATAAATGACGTCTCCGAGCGCTCAAGTAGGTACTTATAAACGATCTGCCAATTACTATTTTAGTTTTAAATGCAAATCTTCTAAGTTGTCCTATTTTTAGTGAAGTTTTAAAATACATATTTAAAGTATAGTTCTCACGTATTTTTAAATAGATACTGCGATATTTGAACTTAGGGCTATAGGTATCTCTAAAATTTTTAGATTTCATATTTCAAAAGAAAACAAATGACTGACAACTGACCTTCTGTTGTCTGTCTGTCAATACCTCTAGAACGCGTGGAGGCATCAACGCGATAAAAAACAGAGCATTAATGCTTTTATTTATTATTCTACTAAAACTCAGCTCCTTCACTTAAACCCCTTTGTGCGAGTCTATATAATATCGGTAATGAAATAAAAGAATAAATTTAAATGCGTTTTCCAATATGTAATTGACAAATCATTCAATTCTTTCAAGGTTTTCTTGATATTTGTGTTACTTAGTATACAGCTATTGCAATTATCATAATGACTAAGACTGTTGTATTCCCTCCGGAGACCTGGAACAAATGAGAACATGCTTAAATAACTTTAAGAAAGACAGAGAGGAGCCAGTGTCAAGATATTGCATGTCTCCTTTCCAGAGAGCAGAAATAAAATATTAAAATATTATATATATTACCTCGAGTGGGAACCGAACCCACAACCTGTCGCATTTACAGTGGCACGCTTATTGCGCTGCGCTACGACTGACCTCTACTATTTTTATAGTAAATTTTAAATATTTTTCTATTTTTTATTATCATAAAAAAAATAGATAATATATTATTTTTTAATACAATAAAAACAAATAAAAAATATATATAACAGTTCTGCGTAAAGTATACACACCCGTTGGTAGTTTGCTTGCCGGACCACGACTGATGACCGTCCAGCGTTCTGTTTACTGCAAATCAATATCTCTCTTTGTATCTCTTATAACAACATTTGTATGAATAATAAGAATATGCTAGTCTCCTGACAGCTAGGTAGGGGGGCGCAGGGTTGTCAATTATCGCTATTTGCTTTTATATACAAACCCAACCCTATCTCATCTATATAAATAAAATCGAAAGGTCACTCACTCACTCATCACGAAATCTCAGAAACTACAAGTGCTAGGAATCTCAAATTTTGCAAACAAAGGTTATTTACAGGACGGAGGTGCTCGCTAAGACGGGAATTTGCAATATTCGACTCTTGAAGGGTTGTTTTTGGCCGTCGAGGTGTAGCGGTACAAGGGTGTGACTGCAACGCGACGATTGTGGGTTTCAAGTATATAATTTAGTATGTACATATTGTACAGAGCTAAGAGTCCAATTATAGATTTTCAAATATTATATATATTCGCCTCGCGCGTACAGGTTTAGTTAGTCGCAAGCAAGTTCATTCAGTCAACATTACTGTGTGTATCCCGGAGAGGCCGCCACGCAGGTAATATAAGTAGTATATTGTATTAGCACAAACTACTTTGTGAACACAAGAGAGAATGAGTGTGTGTCTGTGTGTATGCACTCACGGTTCATCCTGTCAGCGAGGCGGTTACGTCGGCGCTCGCGCTGCGCGGTGCGTCGGGTGCTCGTCGCCGCGCGTACTAAGTTCACCAGTAACTCGTCTTCGTCAGCTTCTTCACCACTGTTCACATTTTTTTATAATAAGTATGGATTTGAATGATGTTCAAGGAGCGCGGGTTCAAGTCCCGCTACGTGAATTTTTTTTGTATGTTTTCCAAAAAAGTATTTTTCAGCCCTAAGTAAGCTTTTAAAGAATATACATATTTTGCTATTTTTTTGAGAATGTCAATCAATTGGATTTTAATAAATATTTATATATATAACTACATAGATCAATCTATTGTTTGGTTTTTTAGGAAAGAAAATGAAGAGAAAGAAAATTTGTAGGTGTTTCATAGAGACTTATATTTGTAATTAATTTAGTATAAAAAGAGTGCATACGCCTGCTATCTAAAGTTTATCAACTTTATTCACCGCATAATGAACACCTATGGCATTTCCTGTAGACTTACAATTAAAAATAATTTAGGCAGGACAAATTCTAGTACAAATAATGGAAAAAGTAATTTGTATTACAGATAAAAACTACTAAATTATTTATAATAGCAAATATGCTAATATTCAGTCGTTTTGTTTGAAATGAAAACAAACTTAAGTTTGTAATTTATTACAATCTAAAGCTTTTGCGGAGTAAACTTTCTGTTGACCTACAATCCTAAAACTTTGATGGACGGTCCGACTCTTTATTATCGCTATAAAATTTTACGTTACATTCTGTAAATAGCAGGGAAGCTAGAGTTGAGAAATTCCGTCTTCCATGCACCCCCATATTTTCGGGACTTTACGTGTTGACTGACGAAAGTCAACGCCACCACGGCCTCTCGTGTGTAGTAATTACAAAATATATATTAACTTACTTGGTTGGTTTCGATGGTTTCCGTCTCCCGACACATACAGTGTCGGGTCTGCTCTTCAGGAGCTCCTTCAGTGCGCTGTCAGCCGTCGCGTCACATTTGTTTGCGTAGTTGCCCACCTGTACATATATGTACATATTTTTACAATTTTTTCTCAAATGTAGGTAAATAAAAATATGAAATTTAATATTAGAATATTATGTAAAAAATACAAATATTCATATATTTATTTACCTACTTTTGAGAAAATATTCTAATATAAAAAAATATTTTGGTCACAATATCACCATATTCCATGCCATATGAGAATACTAATACTAATACTAATATCAACAATCATCATTCATAATATACTAACATCAATTATCATCTTCCCCCTGGTCTTATTCCGTTCTCTATGATTAGCTCTCTTCTCCAACTGCTGAAGGACTCTCTCCCTTGTGGTTCTGAACTCGAGGGCGAACTCCGCTATCACTTTCAACAGGTCAGAAGGTTTTGTCTTCGTAGTGTCCGATGTTGGCACTCCGAGGTAGAGGAGGAACTTGATATATCTGGAAAAAATATTATTCTAGTATCAGGGTCAATTGGACATAAGGGTCAGTTGGACATAATTTCGCTTTGCCGCAATTTGCTATATAAAATAGTTCCTTCACAATGCTCGCCCAGTTTTGTTAAAACAAATACAATTACATACAAAGTAGCGTTACTAGATGCATTATAATTACATGAAACTTACCTAATTTATATTTTCTTACCTGCTCATAACCCCTTTCTTGACAATGCTCAATAAAATAATTCTTTCCGCTGCGTCTGTTAGGAATTCGTTCATTTTAGTCTTGAACATTTGGGAGCCGTCGTGCTTCGCGACCCTCTTCATGTGGTCCCACGACGCTTTGCAATCGGCTTCTAGTTTCGACAGGTTTGAACTAAGGATATCGAAGTCTACTTTAGATGCTCGTATCACTGGACCAACCTGGTGAAGAAGTGGCTGCTTTTATTTCATTTTATATGTAACTAATGACGCTCTAAATATAAAAATGTTTATTTAAGTGTTCTTAAGAAAAAGCCAACCAAGCGCAAGTGAGACTCGCTCACAGAGGGTTCTGTACCATTTTCAGGACTGTGCGTGGAGAACATCTGAATTTTTGATGATGCGACGAATAAAGTTAATACTCATAAGTTTGCGGGCATACACCTACACTTGTTCAGTATAAAATGAACTAATAAATGACTTATATTTTTTTACTTTTCGTAGTTTTTTCTTTATTTGTATTGTAAGAATAAATTTCATAACTGTAGGCCTACGGGAAGTACATTATAAGTGATAATTTCTGTGCTCCAAAGAACTGTAAACCTGAATATCTAATATTAATTTCAGATTACAAGAAAGTGATCCTATAAAAGTTCCGTTTTTTCTTTTTTAGGCACAAAACTCTAAAGCTGGATTAATTATTTTAGTTTGGTTATGCATTAAATAAATAATAACTTAAGTGTTTGGAAATTGATTTAATTTTCATATTTAATAGAAAAATGTTTAATTACATCACACATCTGCCTAGGTAAGCAATATAAATTTAAATAAATATTTCATTTCCCCGAGTGGGAATTGAAACCACAACCAGTCGCCTGTGCCCCTTGTGCCGCGATGGCCTCAGTAGGCAATTTAATTCTTTTGGTAATCTATTTGATTACGCTCGTAAAATGGTATTTAGGTAGATGGTAAGTACGTGTGCACGGCAAGCGCAGTTTTTCCCGCATAAATCTTCAAATTTCGATGTTTTATCAGTATTTTTATTAATGAGCCGATTGTAATAAAATAAACCCTAGATGTTAACGAATGCTTGCCAGTATCTAATAGTGAAAACCGCATCTAAATCGTTTAAGGCAATTCTGAGATTAGCGGTATCAAATACACAGACAAGCCGTCAAAAATACTAAAAATGATTGTTTTGGTTTCTATTACTTTAATAAAGGTTCCCAATAACATTTTTTAAAAATATTTTCCAAGTACAGACACCAAGAGGGTCTTCCAGGGGTCCATTGCCCCTCGCATCGCACAGTTTTCAAGACTTTGACTGTTAATTGGCAGAATGCAACGTCGTGCTTTGCCTTATTATGAAAATAATTAATTCACATGAGTGAGAATAGAATCCACAATCGTCTCGTTTAGTCGGAAGCTGTGTCAAGTGTCTTTTCTTTCCAATAGTAGTACTTTGTAAAGCTTACCTCACTAAAGAAGTCCGTAGTATCCGGAAACTTTTCTATAATCATTTCGCAAATATGATATAATAGCGGATGTTTGTGCACAGTGTCCTTCACTTCCATCACTTTTGACAAGTATTCTAAACGGAATCCTTTAACTGCGGTCCCGTTTAAAAAGGACCCAACGGAGCGGAGAGTTGAGAGAATGACCTTAAATGTCTTATTTACTTTTAGCAACTCTATACCTTGTTTTAAGTCCATAAGTGGTTCTGCTATTTCTTTCTGTAATGATTGGAACATGATGTTTAAAAATTAAATGAAATCATCTTCACGCTGCATCCCGCACACAACAGGGTAGGTACCCTTTTCCCACTTTTTGCTGATAATATATAATAATTCATTGTCTGGAGTGGGGCTCGAATCCGTAACCGTCGCGTTGCATTCACACCCTTGTGGCATTGCGCCACATTGAAATAAAATAACGTTAGTATACAAACGTACCTCGAGATTATCAAAATCGAGTTTGAATACCCAAAGCTTGAGACGTGAAGGTAACTCATTGATGGATGCCAGCGTCAGGAGGAACTGCTCCGCGCTTCCTAAAGGTAAGTCGGGGTTTGCGAACTAGAACGAAAAGTAAACATGGACTTAAGACAATTCAAGGAAATTTATACCATTCAGTGACTGAGCACTCCAAATAATAGAATTAGGTACATCACGAGTCATGAACTTGGCCGCCCTGAACTTTGAATTCCCGGAAAGGAAATAATCAAATGTACGCAGCCATCTACAGCAAGATCGATGAACAAGAGATCTTTATTTATTAAGTACATTTTTAGTATCAGACATTTATGAGCTTTGAATATTTGGGTTCAATGATTTAATTTGCTTTGTGAGCTTAGCTTGAAAAAATATGTAGGACAAATTACAGTTGTTAGTTCGATTTCCACTTAGGGGAACAAATTATATTCATTACCTCGCGCTGGTAACAAAACAAAGCACGTCGTTGAACTCAGCCGCCCCAAATTGACCGGAAAGTGGGGAACGGAGTCTTAACAATAGATTCAATCTGCCTCCTCCGGTGTATGTGAGATACTGAGTGGTATATTTTTCTCACCTGTGCTTCCTGTATCTTTAATTTCTCCTCCTGTGTTGGCAGCATTGTCAATAACTTTTCTATTCCTTCCCTTCCTATGACGGTGGCGTCCATTTTCATGATGGCAACCTTTATAGTCTGTGGTGTGGGAAGCTTCTTCATGGCGATACTTATCGCGTTCGAACGTTTCGTATCTAATATTAAATTTCTTTTTGGTTCCATTAATTTCTGTTGTGGAGTAAAAATATCACAATGTATTGAATGATTTTGTTGTTTAACAATAATTTTAAGTATTACTATTATTTATGATGAAGTCTTTTCAAAGCCTAAGCAGGAATGTAAGTTAATTTATAACTTTGCCACAAAAGTGTTTCATATGACAATGTCAAATGTGAAAAATTTAATGTCGCTTATAAAATAAAATTGTAAAAATATTTCACAGTTAAAGCCCTAAAACTTTTATATGAAAATAAAAATCCTCTGAAAATAAGTAGAGATAATTTTAAATTATTCATATTTAAATATACTCACTTCCTGTGTAATGTGTTGAGCAGCATAATATATGAAAAAGACAAAATATTTGATCAATTAAGTTATTAGTAAAATAAAAAAAAAGTTTATTATGAAAAAAAATAATTACATAATACTTAAAAAATATAATTTTATTATACAATCTTACTTTATTATTCATTCTCTATTATACATTAAGATATAATAAGAAAAAATGGATTACTACCTTTAAAACTAGATCATTAGTTCTAGCTTCGAACAGATGTTCCAGCGTATTAGTATCCAGACTGATTTCAGGTAAATCATCCCATATGAAACCCCCCACTTTGGGTCTCACCGGCGGTGCTGTAGGGTTTTCTTGTATCTCCCGCCAAAACAACTTAACCGTTTTCTTATTCTTTTTCAACGTCGCAGACTTTTCTGTTGGAGAATCCGTCATTGACGTTGAAGAAATGGAAGGTAAGTTTTTCGGTAAGCTAAAGAAACTACTAGAAGGCATAGGGGGAGGGATTCCAGGTAACATACCGGGGGGAGGGGGAGGAAGTGTAGGGGGAGGAGGGGGCAGGGAACAGGCGCCAGCCGATTCTGTTTCATCATCAGAGTCGTATCGTAAGTCGGAGAAATCTAGATCGCATAAGTGGAAATCGCGATTCTTGCAACTCTTCTTTAGCTCTTCCCAATGGAGGTCGTTCTCTGACGCTTTCAACTCGATTGTCTTTGGACTTTTCTCCATCGATGGACTTTTGACTATTTCTGTAGGAATAACATTATTATATCACAATATACTTAGTCTACCATGAATATAATATATATTTATTCAATATATTATTCATTAATATTAATGTTACCTTTTGACTTAGATTTGGCTAATTCTTCTTTGGCTTTAGAAACGATACCCGTCATTTCGGAGACCCGAATAGGTTTCTCCTCGGTGGGGCTCACAGTACTTGTGAGTCTTTGAGTGAGATCCTTAATAATGTGTTCACGATTCAACAGAATCTCTCTGTCGTCTTTGGGTTCAGGAGAGAAGTCCAATTGCCTCGCAATGGACAGAGTGTCTGTCGCACTTGCACTATGCCCTAATGACCCACCCTGCATTCTTTGTTTTATTCCAGTGGTATATCGATGATATCCTAAAGTAATAAAATAAATTAATAAGTACGCAAGTCCTATATACAGAACGAGTTAAAAAAATAAAAAGGAAAGCGCTCAAATTAATGCGTAATTAGTGTGTTAGCAAGGCACAAACCGTTCATCAAAACGTCTGGCAGATTAGTTTTCCTGTACTTCTCGTCTTCTTGTTCCTTGATATCGTTGGAGTTGTAGACGACTGTTCCATTAGTGCCATTGGTTCCGTTAATCCCATTAGTCCCGTTGGTACCATTCGTGTATTTATGTATAGGCGTACTGGAGAATATGCCATAGCTTTTATTCGACCAGTCATTCTTTTCCAGTAAGCCATTGGTAATATTAAGTAGTTCCTTTTGCTGCGTTATATGATGGGCTTGTCTGGCATATCTATCTCTTCTTCTCTTTAATGCTGTACTTAATTCTTTATTCTCTTTTGTGTCTAATATAGAAGGTAATGATTGTCGGGAACTAAGTCTGTCTGGCTCCGGCTCAGGAGTGACCGGTGTACTCACTGACGATTGTTAGTCAAATGCGGCAATTAAGGCGTTGCGTTGAAGCAAATGAAAAATATAAAGAAATACACAAAAATAAAATAAATTAACAACAAAACAAAAAATAAATCAAGACTATTACGCATGCAGTAACAGATTAACATGACATTCATGAAATCTTGAATATTAATCAGTAAATGATTGTACCTTTGGAACCATTTTCTCTGGCTATCCTTTTCTTGGACTTGCGTTGTTCAGGGGTCTTCAAATCGAGACTCCTTCTCATTACGCAAGATATCAATGTTTCATCGAGCTCCCTACAAAATGGGGTAGCATAAAAAAAGTAGAACAATTTTTTTAAGTAATTTAAAAAAAAAAACCTTACTTAAGAGCTATCCCTGACTCGTCACCATCTTCGAACATGAGCACTGCTTCAAATATCTGCAACTGCCTTAGAAGATCTAAGTCTGTTTCTTTCTTAGACATATATAATTGTATAGTTTCATCAATACCTTGGTCTTGAAGGACATCTACCTGGTCGTAGTAAATACTCCGATCCGACACGTTATTTAAACATCTGTTTATTAATGTCGTGGCGTATATGAGGAGTTCGGCGTCAGACGCATCGAAGTCCTGAAGGATCTTCATAATGTTAAACCAAGGCGGTCTTTCTTCTTCACTATCGACAGTATGGATAGCATTGATGAGCATGAGGCAGTTTTTTTCTGCGTACTCGACGAAGACTAGAAGTAGTTTTAGAGCAGTTTTCACTACATGGCGAAAACGGCTTGAGATCAGTGAGTACAACCATTGAATACATTTCTTATGCTTCATAACTCCATGCATGCCGTCTACATAGAGAAGAATCTGTAAAAATAAAAAAGCATGTAAAATATCCAATTATTTATTACATTTATGTACTAAATTAAATACATAGGTAATAGATTATAATCTATATATATAGACATGTCCTCACTGACTGAGGTAAGACGCACGCACAGCCGTAACCTCTGTGCGTAGGAACGTGAAATTTGGACAGGTGTTTATTTTCATAATCTGGACATCCACTAAGAAGGAGTTTTGAAAAATTTGAACTCTAAAATAGGGGTTGAAAGTTTGTATGGAAAAAAAAATCGACACTGATTTTTATGAAACTTAAAATTCGGACTCTTAAAAATATTTCATTAAACACGTGTTTTATGTTTTTGTAGAATTCATCCACAAACGGTGCAAAAATCTTTAAATCGCCACTGATTTTAATAAAATTTGAAACTTACTCTTAAAAATATTTAATTGAACATATGTTTCGTGGTTTATTTTTATTCGGGGTGTTAAATAAGGGCTTGAAAGTTTGTATGGAAAAATCTATAAATCGCCATCGAGTTTTATAAAATTTGAAATTTAGACTTGAAAATATTTCATTGAACACGTATTTCATGGTTTATTATAATTCATCCCTAAGGGTACAACAAATAAGCATGCGATGCTGCGTGCGCCCACTAGTACTTTGTAATATTATTAACGTTCTAAAATTTTATTTACAATATTCTATATTCTTCAAAATTTGTTTTCAGTTTTAGGTAAGATTTGATGTTTATTAGTATAATATATATATTAAATAATAAATTGTGTAAAACTAGAATGTTTTATATATTTTATTGTACTTTTCGTAAATCAAATCATGTTAGATCCCTACTATGTCACTTGACAAGGCAAGAAGGAAATAAATAAATATTACAAAACTTAAGTTTAAAATATGTTTTCTCATAAGTAATGCTTTTTTTACTTTTCCGCGCACGCGCGCCGATAGTAAATGTTTTTGTCAGTAAGAGCTTTATGTACCGGATGGCCTTTATATATAAAAAGTATCCATAGTAAATATATTTATAAAAAAAAAACATATAATATACTACTTGCAAAATATAATTACTTAAATCTATATACATTGTGGCTAATGGCACTTTAAATGAAGTAAATGAATTCTCTAAATATAAATAAAAAATATATATATTAAACAATAATTACGAGCAAAGATAATTAATTACTGAAATAAATTTTAAATTACAAAATGCGTTTTTTTGTTAACCTGAAAATATGCTTAAATTTTGAAAGTGAAAAAATATTTGTAGTGAAATTGTACGCTTAGGTACACCTTCTCGCCTCATTTACGCAATGCCTCCAGATTTATGTGAAAAGTGGGGAATGCACTGCTATGTGTGAGATACTAACATTTGTATTAAATGAATATTTGTAATTTAAGCGGGCGAAACAAATCACGTGAAAAATTATAAAACATATTAGTCTCACCTGTCCTAGAGCTCTCAATATATAATCCAAATAGTTGTGGTCAGCGGTATTAGCGACCTGCATGAGGCAGTCCAGGCCCTTGTTGGCAACAAATTCGTGCACCAAATCCTTGTCTTGTTGTAGTATCTGTTTGAGTGTGAATAGAGCTCGCCTGAGCTCTCTGCCTTCGGCGTGTAATAATTTCTCTGCAAGACAAATTGTTTTTGCTTCACGCTGTAAACGCTAGTATAGCAGGGTAGGCAGAGGGAAGCTAGTGTTGAAACCCAATACCACCTAATTTTGGGACGATGCATGTTGGGTGGAGGAGAAAGTGTATTTTTAAAATTATTATTGTTACATAATAATTTTGTATGTTTCATTAATTTAATTATAAATGAATTTAATATTTATTAATATTTATATACATTAAAATAACTTTGACAATAAAGACTTGAAATGAATTTAGTAAGAAAGAAATGGCTTACCAATGATAGCGTCAACGCGCACCGAGAGCTGTGTACGCAGGACCAACGCATTTTTGCGGCTGTAAAAACAATATTTTTCAATCATAATATATATGTTCGTGTTCGTTCATCAAACATTTACTAGAAGACACTTAGAAACACCGACGCAAACTAAACTTAGGTAAGCTCAACCGTACAAACAATACATGAATAAGTAGTATGTATTGAATATGTATTGTATTGAAACAGCGAGGTCGGAACTCACTCATCAAAGTGTTCGAACGCATCCTGGAAGTCCTCCAAATCGTCGTCCGAGTCCAGGGTGGCAGTGGTGGCCTCAGAAAGATCCTGACAAGAGCTACCCAAGCCGGTGTCGTCTGACGCCTGCCTGATCATCTCGATCGCACTATCTCCTCAACTATCTCCTCACTATCCACGGTGATACCAATTCGCATATACAGGATGTGAAACAGTTACGACCAATTTATTTTTCTATTTCGTATAGTATTTATACGAGATATAGGTTGCGATGCGTCCGCGGCCGATTTGTAACTGGCAAGGGGACCAATGTTATTGTATGTGTATGGGAACATATTTCCTATCTTTTTATATGTATCATTTAGTTTTGTTTGTCTGTTTGTTCCGAATACGTTATCCATTAGTTGAATATACACGTATGTGTATAATTTGTTTTATTTTTGTATATTTATATAATAAATAGTAATAGTTGTTACGTTGTTACGATCGACCTGTATAAGCATATCATAGCGCAAGTTCATTGTGTGCGCTCGCGCTCGTCGAAAAACTCCAAGAGGTAACTCACGGTTTCGCTGTGTCTATGTTTTCTTACTTGCTTACTTTCTACGTGAAACGACGTATTTAATAGTTATAATGTTCTTGAAGTATTGGTGGCACAGGCGTCTACCCGGTTACGCGCACTGCTAACCCAAATGTGCTCGCGCTATTTCTGTTGACGGAATGGTAACGAACTAACGACCTTAGCGCCTCCCTGGAACTAATGTCAGATATTGTTCGAACTCTGTTTTCATATAAGTTAATTTTGTTAAAATTTTGCTTATGACTTAGGAAATCATATTCAGAATATACTTTATTCAATAGAATTTTGCAAGTCGTCGAATAGGCCCGGCTCGTAAGGCAGTTCAACTGAGAAGAGCCTGAGAGCAGAGTTGCTCAGTTTGAACTCGATAATATCTTTGGTTAATTAATGGTATTGGTTAATTTTGTTTATCATCAAATCGACGATATATATGTTCTTTAAATGTAGAAGTTTGCTTTTGTTAAGGAGTGTCTTAACACAAGGCCTTTTTCATCTCACGCAGATTACATTTTTCAATTCATTTATCTGTAGACAGAGGTGACATGTCAACCCTTCTGTCATTACTTCCATCCTGCCACGTGAATGCAGTTTGTCAATCTTGATATGAATAGTATTGTATATATTATAGCGAACTGTTCTTTTGTTAGTTCATTCATATTGAATTTTAAATAATAAAATTAATTAAGAATTAAATTCTTATTTTTTCTATAGCTTTATATGTATATGTTCCGCATATAGCGATGTAGCCAGAGGGAATTTAGTGATAAGACATTCCGTTCTACACTTTCTGTTCAATTGTTGAGATATTGTGTGTTGAATAACGTAACTAAAGCGGACAAAAAATTAGGCCACCTAGTGTCAGAAAAGGAAGTAACGGTGAAAAGAGATTTTTACAAATATACAACTACTAGTCGTCTACAATGAGGGCAAGGCACTGTCGGCCGTGCTAGGACGTCACTGGTTCGCAATTACGAAGCAGTAGTTTCTTGGATTATTGAGTTCAAAAAAGCCTGCCTATACTTTTTTCTATTCTAATCAAAATCGGAATCCCATAAAGTTTTTATTATGTTTCTCTTATAAAAGAAGGCGACCTATGTAGGGGAGACACGACGCAGTTTCATTGATTTAAAGTGCTTATGTCACATCCTTCAATAACCGCCTACTGGCTGGCAGTAAACAGTTTTTTCACAATAGAGCTTGTGCTGTACAAAATTTAAGTTATGTTAGTATATAATGGTTATTGGTTCGAATATAGAGAAAAAGGTAATTTTATGTTAATATTTTTATTAGCTAGTTTTTATTGATATATCTGAAATCGCAACTCTATAAAGCAAGCTGTCAAATAACATTTAAGATAAATACTTTTCTTTTATAAATTAATTGACAATTTTACCGTTCTTATATTTATTGTGATAATTGCAATAGATTTTTTTGTTAATTTTGTAGCACTAGATTGTTCGGAATTAGATGAGCCAGTACATTTACGAAGAAGTAAGCAATTTTAAGTAGTTATAATATATATTTTGTGCACAAATAATGTTTTATAGAAAAAAAATAGCATATACGTTTAAAATACCAACCTTACTTCCAGCCCTTCGATTTCTTCTTGTTGCTCGCTGAGCGACAAATCTAAATCTAAGTAGGCGCCGTATTCTCCGTCCTTAAACACTTGGAAAGTGACGTCATCGAGCTGTAACATTCAATATTTGGTTGCAACATTTTTTTCAGTGCCATCTAGCGTCAGATCAGTTAGCGAATTACTTTCCAAGTAGAACTACAAGTTAAATCGATACCGACAGTAGAGGGCGCTGTTTGTTGTGTAAATATTTATTTAAAAATAACTAGCGTATGTACGGGCTCTTTTTGCCGTATAATATATAGACATAGGGAGCCTAGTTAAGGCACTCCGTTCTCCACTTTCCGCTTATTATCCGAGACAATGTGCGTTGAGTAGCGAGCGCTGTCTAGTAAGCCATAGCCGGAGCGAGGACTCCTGTAAATGAATCGCAGAATCCACAAACCTCATTACTTTTATTATTACTTTTTAATGTCAGCGTACTTGTTTTTATGTTTAAGTAAATTCTAATTATTAAAAAAAATATTGACTTAGGTGAAAAATTAAAAAAGAAAACATTTTCCGCGTTTCAATAATAAATTTCAATGATTGCACATGCAGTGTCTCCACAGCATTAGTCAGTGATACTGCTAGGAGAGGGCTGCTCCAAAAACAAAATGAGTCAAGACACTAAATTAGAATTAGCAAAGATGTAATTCGTAACAACCGCGCCAACTTGCGTGGGAAAATATATGCGACAATTGTTGATTCAGGTTTACTTTTTTAGGTTCCGTACCTCAAAAGAAGAAAAACAGTATCCTCATTACTTTATGGTGCATCTGTCTGTCTAAAGCTTGTCAAGGTCAACTTTTGTAAGTCCCGTTCCCGTTGACCTACATAATGGACTAATCCAACTCCCACTTGACCTTTTTTTATTAATGATGTTTTGCCTTGGTTTTCTACGATTTTGTAAACCACTACTATCTTAAAGTGACTTTAAAATATTAACTTTTACTGGGCTATTTATTTTATTCTTTGCTAGCTTCAACTTGTGGCTTCGTCCGCATGCTCAAATGGAAAGAGTTGTATCATACACAACTCTTGACACATTCTAAGTTCGGGACATAACCCTGAGCGCCGCTACCGTGCTTTACATTTAAACAATTATGTAACTAGAAATAATATAGTCTTCCTCTATAAGTGGACTATCCAAGGCAAAATGATTTTTTTTAATTCAAAGCAGTAGAGCTTCTAAAAACAACACGGTCAAACAAACAAACTTCTCAGCTTTATAATATTAAGTATAGATTACAAAGAACGTGACGAAATGTCAATGTTATATTTGTCAAATCTTGGATATAAAGTTGCCTTACAAAGTTGTCTTAGTAACATAAAATTTAGTTGGTCTCTTAATTTTTATATACGATTATTTTATATTTGTAGATTCTTCGAAATATATCCAATACAAGTTTTATTTTTCATTTTGCTCTTGTAACTGGAGATGTTTGCGTTCTGAACAAATAATGTTTTTTATAATCTTGAAGCTTGGATCGTTTATAGCTGTATCCCGCATGTGACAAGGTAGGCAGAGGAAACCTACTGACCGAGGCGAAATAATTGATCTTGTCGATTGAGCATCGAGCCCACAACTATACTGGAAATTATTTCATTTTTTATAAATATAAGTGTTATCATGCTATCAAATACTCCACCTTATCAAATTACAAGTGCATACTTTAAAGAGGACTGTTAACATGTACCTACCTCCCTGTGAAAAATAATTAAAAATATACTTATATAACATTCTACCTACATGTATATTACATATATAAAACTATTTTAATACTAAGCGACTGACAGTCAACACACAGACGAAACTATCGGACTTTAGCTTACTGCGTGAAGGTAGGTTGGGGAGTGTAGGAGATTCCTATGTTAAAATTTACGCTAACAAAGTTGTGACGACTATATATTACTAAATATTTCGATATCTACTTATAATAGTTAAGATTTTATTAGCATTATATTGTAATATAGTTTATTCGAATATTGCTATCTTTTAGGCGTAAACGGTCTTTGTTGGTTATATTTCATATATTAGAATGAACGTCTAAAATAAACGTATAAAATCATTAGCACCGCGCTAATAAGCAAGTACTTTAAGTATTTTAATAACAAGTTGATGTCATATTTTATATTATACTAGCTATTGCCCGTGGTTTCCCCCCTTGTAGGATCACTTGCTGATGATGTCGTTGCGTGAAGGTATCAACTAACATCAAATATTCAGGTCTGCGGTCTCTTGGAGCATATATAAAATCGAGCTTCTAAGTCGACGCAATCATTTGCTGTGTTTTGCGTACGGACAGTACGGTCCTCGGTATGCTAGTCCGTTTGGTTCATGGTTTAGCTACTGGAGATATTAAAAAACATTTTGCTCTTTCATGTTTTTACTGCATAGTTGAAGAGTTAGAGGGTATTCAGTGTTAAGATATTTCGTCCCCAACTTATCGTATATTTTTGGAGAAATTCTGCGGAACTTAAGGCTGCATTTGGAGTGCCAGAGCGGAGTAAAGATAATTTAAACATTTTTATTTATAGCTATACCAATAATACGTTCATATTAAACAAAAGTATTTTCTCACTACAGATCGGTCAGAATTCAACAGCTACCTAGCTCCACGCTGTGTCCCTAGCGGGGAAGCCAGAGGGCACAGGTCGCCAAACGCTACGATCTCTGCATACCTCTGTCGTCCCGTCCACGGTCCACTGTCCACTGTCAATATCCTACCTAATACATGCGTTGACCAGTACAGTATCAGTCACAGTATCGAGGATAGTGGAGGAATACTTAAACAGCATTAGGACCCCCTACATACCTCCTACATACTAGAGAGTGCTCAGCTTGCTCTATATACTTACTATTATTATTTTAATCGATCGTTCTCTGTACATCTTATATATGAGGAACTGTTGTCTGTTTATTTGTGCATTTGTGCACGCTATGTCTTTCACATCATTCGTTTAAAGCACAATAAGTAAAGTTTCTAACGTACAAGGTCTATTTACATAATAAAATACTTGCAGGTTATAAATGGAGCATCGGCGGCCGTTACAGTTCGCAGATTCGCAGATTCGCAGGCCTGGCTTATCTACGATGACAGCTCATTGTGAAAATATTTAGACCATACCTAAATACTTCGTTGCTGAAAGTGTTAGAAGGTAACCACTGTGTTTCTAGTTAATGGTCGTGGGTGCGATCTTCAATCAACACTGCTGTGTGTGTGTGTGTGTGTGTGTGTGTGTGTGTGTGTGTGTGTGTGTGTGTGTGTGTGTGTGTGTGTGTGTGACACTGATCGTATGTACGCAACATTGTCTACGAACTGGACAGAAAAACAAACTGTTCTTGCAATATAAAACATGAATTTATGATATCTAAGTAATCTGGTCTCTGAAGCAACTTTGGTCTAATATTTGTCAGAGCCTGAATTTTGAGTTTCAATGAATGCAGCCATATCACCTCTCACCTGCGCGTGCGCAAATATTTGGAACAGATAATTTTAGCGAAAACCAGCGAGTAAGCTGCATTACTAACACTACACTGCTCTATGTAAGTAAGTCTTGTGATGTTTGGAGAACAATTTTACATTAATAGATGCTTATTGCGACAATTATATTACAACTAATGACATACATTACTTTAATGATATTCAACACTTACTCTGTGTGGAGCGTTCAGTAAACGTAGCACAGCACCGATTTGATAGGAGAGTGGGATCTTAGTGTTGAACGTGTGATATGATGGCCGAGACGGTTCACGCACATTATAATCAACAAAAGGATCTACATCCTTCACAAACTGAACACGGCACACTAAAGCGTCAGAGGCGAGTTCACGCATTGTCATAGTAAGTGATCTTCTCTTACCTAACTTAAGTAATTCTATATCCAGTAATAAACACATTTGGTCACATTTTTATTTCACTGAAACAAAAATTGCATTTTTAGAGTAATAAGTATGACAGTGACATTGAAAAGCGCGGGAAGGATGAAGTGAAGCCGATATTTTCTCGCGTGTGCAATGACTTTTTCCATTCAGCCGACGCGGCTGTGGACGACGCGATGTACGCCGAGTGAGTGTCGCGGCAAGCGTGTCTGGTCGCTCGGTAGTCGGCGTAGGAATAGGTCAGTTTTAAGAAATATACGCATAATATAATGTAAACATTTGTGTCGTAATTACATTGCGCGGGAAGAGTTGTATCATCTGTTTTATTTTTGCGATTTACTCATTTTGCATTGCATATGCAAGGACTTAGAATAATTTTGAGTGTAGTGTGTTCAGTAATGGAGTGTATTATGGACTCTATGGAATACAACGTGAAGTTAGTATAATTTTAACTATGTTGTAAAATATAATAAAAGTTATTTAGATGTAGGTACCATAATATGTAACATCATTATAAGAATTCAAAGAGTTCATATTCTACTTGCGCAGCTATTGCATAAAAATGTTATTTCATTATCAGTCAGTTTACGTACTTATGTATGTATATAGAGCGAATGTGGCCTTGAAATTATTCATATTTTATACTTTTTGAGCGCTTTATTGAATTTACTTTAAACTATCGGCTCGCCCGCGGCTTCGCCTGCTTGAACTACATGATTATTCATTTTATAAACAGAATTGACTGACAACTATAATGACTTGTAATATGTTGTTTTTCTACATTATCGTAATTTCTATAAGGATTTTTGATTGTTTTGAATTAATAAATACGACCAATGCTGATACTTGATATTTATAATTATATACATTGAGCGTTGATATGTAAAGCTAATTATTTATTATACTGTTAGCTAACTCATGTAAAAGAGAGTAGAAATACGGGAAAAAAACTATAAAAGAATTGTGTTAATCGGGGATGTAAGGGCGTCTTTACGATGAGCGACTTTTGAGCGAAAGTCTTTAATAAAATACCTATGAGTATAAAATAGACCTGAATTGTTACCGCCTTCACCGCGTGGAGGTACTCTCAGCTTACGTTATTTTAAATTATTAGGTCAGAATAATAACCTCATTTCTTTCCTTTCTTTCCAAATCCGTGCAATAGTTCCGGGGAGTAGCGTGTGACGCACGTAGGTAGTAATTGGGCCCTATTACTGTTCCTAAACTCTCCTCAGTTATTATTTTGTAAACATATTCAATTTACAGACGCGCCATTTTTACTCCCTTACTATATGTATAGATAAATAAAAACAATAGAATAATATGGCGTCACGCTATATTCTTAGCAGGGTAGGCAAATGGTACCTGGCATTAAGACACTCCGTCCCCCAATTTCCGTTGAATTTTTAAGACTACCAGAGCAAGGCAATGATACATTGACCCCGAGTGGGAATTGAACCTACAACCCTCGTTATATTCAAACGCTGAACCGCAGCGCCACGAAGACCTAATTATTTTAAATAAAATAATTAAAACAATAGTTCTCTACTATTTTTTTCATAAAAAAATAAAAATACAGATAAAATATAAGTTTTATATTAGATATTTGTCTCTACGCAGTTGCATCGAGGTACCTACTCGCTGACATTCCGGTTTCTTGACCCACAACTGTCTCGCTCGCACCATTTCAGAACAACTTACAGAGAAAAAAAGCTAAAAAACCCTGCTCTTACCATTGTATTTACTATCTTTGCCGCTTCGGAAAACGTAACACTTTAAGTTATTCTCACCGGTTGCTTTGGCTGAATGTGTTTTATATATGTCCTTTATGAAGGAAACCACAAAATATTTATTACTTTTTAATATTGTAAGTCAATGATTTTAATTTGAAATATTATAGCGTAATATTATGTTATGTGTACTACCTAAGTACTTTAATGTACGAGAAAAAAGCCAATTCTAAATGTGACTATAAATATTATTATCTTAGTATTACAAAATATAGTCCGACTATAACGCGACTGAGTGCATTGATGTTTCAAATGGTTTTTATTTTCCCCACTTTGGTTGACAAAGCCCGACGTTGAATTCCGCTAATTAACACGTAATATTTCGAAAATTGCGTTTCCACGGTGCGTGGGGAACGGAATGCTCTGACACTAGGTTCCTTCTGCGTACCCTGCTATACAGAAAAAGCGTGAAACTGTTGTTAGTCCTAAAGGGCATTTAGGTACTTCACAAGTAATTGAGCTGGTGAAAAGGTATGAAACATATTTGTTCATAGTATAATTTTGTCTATAAAAGACAGTTTCAGAGGGGCTACTGGCGTTGCCTGCCTTTAAGGTAGAGGTACCCAAGTTTTATCGACCTGGAAACAGAGCCGCAGGCCATTACAAAATATCACAGCAGTAGAGTACCACGTATTTAAATGATGAGGATGATATCTTTGTCACCCTTAAACGTTAATTGGTGTCTTTCATTATTTTATTGTAGTAAACGAATAACGAACCTATGATTAATACACATTATATTAATTAACTCCTGTTAATATAACTTGATCTTTTAATAATATGTCATGTTTTTGATACCAGCATTTTTTTATTTGCACAGTAAACGGAACGCGAAACTCTACGTAGCCTCCGTAGCCTCGCCCACTGTATCAACTTCTTTATACATGCCCTTCGGGGGTCCTCACTCTTTTTATGTGAATTTCCTCCAATATAATCAAAACTGTGTTCTGAAAATCAATCGAGGACTCTATATATTTGGTCTCTATATATTTTTTACAATTCTTTTATCACGCATTCTTTACTGTTGTCCAAGCCACCTGACATTCTCACTAGTTGGGACTTTTTTCCAAACTTATATAATAATCAAAACTCAAACTATTCTTCATTGAAATAGGACATTCAACAACTTTTGAAATTAAATCAGTTATCAGTTACGTAAAAAATATGAATAGTGTCAGTAGCTAGTAAGCTACCATCACATCGGCTCGAAAGGCAGTTCTGCCGAGAAGAGACGGAAATAGAGTCAAGAGATGCTCTTAAAATAAAACTTAAAATAAATGTATAATACCGACTCATGAGCTTTCTAAGAGGAGTGATTTACCTATAACAAGTTTTTTTCAGCTTCACGCTTTTCACTTTTCAGTATTTCGCATATATCAGGGTAGGCAGGGGAAAACTAGTGTTGAGACAGTCCGTTCCCTACTTTCCCCCGAATTTTCGGGGCATTGCGTGTTGGGTAGAGGAACTCACAGAGTGGACAATACACATAGTTCTAGTGCCTTGCCTTGTTGTAAACGACTAGTTTTTTTTTTTTTTTTTTTTTT
>JAAIXI010000233.1:860314-927803 GCA_013403645.1 Heliconius nattereri | reverse complement strand
TACAAACTTTCATCCCTTATTTCATCCCTTTAGGGTTAAAATTTTTCAAAATCCCTTCTTAGTGGATGTCCAGATTACGAACATAAATATCTGTCCAAATTTCGCATTTCTACGCACAGTGGTTACATTTTTATTTTTATTTTTATTTATGGAAAAAGGACAAGGCAAACGAGCGTACGGGTCACCTGGCGGTGATCACCGCCGCCCACGACCCCGTGCAGCACCAGAGGTGCTACAGGTGCGTTGCCGGCCTTTGAAGTGGAGATAGACGCGCTTCTTGAAGGCACCCATATCGTGCCGACCTGGAAACACTGCCGCGGGTAGGCCATTCCACAGTTCGGTGGCGCGTGGAAGGAAATTTCTACGAAACCGCACAGTAGTGGAGTGCCACGTATCCAGGTGGTGTGGATGGCATTTAAGTTTGTGACGTACTGTGCAGTTGGAAAATTCGGCGGCAGGTAACAGATCGAACAGTTCCTCAGAACACTCACCATGAAAAATGCGATAGAGAACGCACAGCGAGGAGACGTCTCTACGCAGACCCAAAGTGTCAGGCCTTTCACAGCTCACTGGGTCCTTAATGATTCGAACGGCTCTACGTTGTATGCGATGAAATGGGTCAAGCTGATACTGGGGTGCACTAGCCCAGAGATGAGAACAGTATTCCATATGAGGCCGAACCTGGGCCCTATATAGGGCCAATTGGTGTTTTGGCGTGAAGTACTGTCTCGTTGTATTGATGACCCCTAGTTTCTTCGAGGCCAACTTGGCCTTGCTTTCCAGATGATCGCGATACTGGCAGTCACTCGAAACATTAAGACCCAATATGCTGACACTGGGTGCGGCTGTAAGGGGAGTGTTCTGAAAGCCTGGCGATACGATAAATGGGTTTTTTTGTGGTTAACGCGCAAACCTGTGTCTTCAGTGCTAAACCTGTGTCTAAATTGAACCAAGTTCTTTTCACCCCATGAGGAGACATTCTCGAGGGATGCCTCAACAGAAGACACAAGTTTATTTCGGCACTGTTCAGCGTTTTCCCGAGAAAGACTTGCGCGGCCGGAGTAAACAGAGTACTTTCATCCGTGCTATCGTCTGCATAGCAATGAATGCTAGAATCGTCCAGCATGTCATTGATATGCAGAAGAAACAGCGTGGAGGACAGCACGCAGCTTTGGGGAGCCAGCGTTCACGGGCATATGTTTGGAGCAAAATCCGACAGCGACCTTGATGCTGCGCCCAGTGAGAAAGCTGGCGACCCACCTGCATAAGTTTTCGGGAAGCCTATAGGATGGAAGTTTAGCAAGGAGAGCCCTATGCCACACTCGATCAAAGGCCTTCTGGTTGTGAGTGGGACTCAATATAAATAGCAACACGACTGATTGTGGGTTCGATTCCAACTCGAAGATTGATGTGTGTGATAACGGTGTGATAACAGTAGGTTCCCTCTGCCGACCCTGCTATGGACGGGATTGCTCAATTTGACGGTATGGGTGGTCTGTAAGAGACATTGAAATGCTTCAGCTATCATAACATGCTATCTACTAGATGAGACTTGAGAAACAATATCGTCAAACACCTAGCGCTAGGAGCTCCGCAGTGGCACAGCGATGGACTGTAAGTAGACGAGCCCCGGTAAGCTCACGCTGTCCTGAATAGCTTGCGGTCTGTTGGTGGCGCGGTGACCTTCTATTAGTGGGAGCAGTTGCGGCACCCGTCCTAGTATACGAAGCACGGCGTTGAGTTGCGAGAGAGTAGAACTAGAAAGTAGCGTCAGCGTCACTCGTCCATAATCTGACTGGATTGTAAAGATTTAATAATTCTATGCAAAGTTGTACTTTACAAGTTTACAAGCCTTCTTTACTTTTGTGTTATAAATATTGATAGTCAAATCACTTTTACTAGACTGATGTATCTAAAATACAATATCTACTCGTATATCTATTCATTCCCCAGATTGTTTGGTTCAACGTTGGGGAATGAATAGATATACATTTTGGTTTGGTTGAGAGAGGCAATTTATTTATTATTTTATTCTTTTATTATTATTTATTTCTTAACTACAGACTCACGGCTCGTAACTTTTGTTATCTCGTAACATTTATTTTCATTGTTTCTATTTTTTTACATATTATTTAAAATTCGATAGAGATAATTATGTAATTATGTAGGTCCATATAGGGAGGGATTTGACTCACTGTACCTGGTTAGAATAACCTGGGACACTTACACCGTTTCATGTTATGTTTTGTATGTGGAATACAAAGCGGGCGAAGCCGTAGGTTAAAGATAGTTCGACACAGGTATAACGGCTCACGACGGCGCAGTCGTGTGTCGTTTGAACCCGCGACCCTCCGCGCACGACCTATTGATTGATGAGGTTTTGTTTGGATATATTATTAAAATATTAATCACTTCAACCGTATAAAAACAAATACTTTATTGTTAATTCGTGTTCAAAATGTATAATTAGAATCCAACACAAAACCTTTGCAATTCGAACTATTAGTTCCTGAGATTAGCGTGATCAACCGAACAAACTCTTCATGTTTGTAATATAATATTAATATATGTATTTGAAGTGAAAAAAGTACATAAAAATAAATATTTGGTAAGTTGATATTTTAATATTATGGCAATAACCCGACGCTGAAATGATAACAATCTTTTTTTATTCGATTGTGACCTTTATTAAGATAGATACAGGTATTATATTTTTAAAATCGATATCTACGACCGAGGTCTTTATTTATTCGGTATTTTGAAATATTAACGTAATTATAAAACTACAGGAAGACGTACTTGTTACCTTTTATACTTTTAGAAAAAAAGTAAAAGATTCCTCTTGTTAATACCAAAGTTGCGTGTAATAGCATGACTGACAGACTGGACTTACAGATTGACACTTGGCAAGTACGCAGGTTCCATTTTAAATATAAGAACAATGCACAAAAATAAAGCAGAGGGCGACGACTAGTTATTTTATAACAGTCTTTGTTCCATATACAAAGCAGGCGTGGGCGCCGGTTGCGTGTTAAGCAACCGCCCGAATTAGAATAGATGTTGCCTGCTCCACTATAATAGTGGTCACCACCGCACCACGGATTCCGCTCTGGTAGACAGAGCTCGGTTTTAAGTGTCTCAACACTCCTCCTTCTGTCGGGTACCGACAAAGATTGTATTACATTATAAGATTTTTTTGTTTATTTTAAAATTTGTTAGTAGGATTTTATTAAACACATATTTTTTATCTCATACAACTATTTATCAAATACGTTTTATACTAAATATTTAATTATTTTATCAAATGATTTAGTTTTTTATCAAATACATTATTATATATGAAATATTTTCTAGGAAGAATCGAAAGTGTCAAAATTAATGGACGATGCTGTAACCTGACAGATGTGGGTTAAGATATGCTATCGTTTAAACGGCCAGCTAATGAAAGAGATGTAGGTCTGCAGAGGCCATCGTGGCTTAGCGGAGCACCGACTGACTGTAAGCGTGGAGCTTGTGGATACGGTCCCCACTCGGGGGAACTGCATGCCTATCCGCATGCAGTTTCACTAGGTAATACGTAATGTCTTTTGGCTGTTGAGACTCGAGATACGGAACTTAACGACCCTATATATTGACAGCTCGACTAATTAATAGTTTGACATAATCAATTGTACCGCTTAGTGCTGGACTGTTTGTTAGAAAGTCCAGTAAGGACACACTTGCACCTAATTAGGTGTACCCGCTAAGCTCTACACATTAACAAGCTGTTTCGAATATCAATTGTTTTCGAAGTAAACGTTTCTAGTCTACATTAAGTATTTGCATATTTTCCCCTTTTAAACAAAATGCAATGTAAGGTTATTCCAGAATTTTCTTTGAGCACAGCGAAAGTGTTTTTAAATCAGAAACACTTTTAGGTCCAAGTTGTTCCAGGATGGTAGAGTAGACGGATCCTGGTGTCAAGACACTCTTGCTTTTCGCCCGAATACGGCATATTGCGTGTTGAGTGGTGAAGGTTTTAACACCGCGCTTTATTGACATATAGGCTGTGCCACAGCGGTATTAAAATTGATTTCTCCTAATATTTATTATTATTTATTTAAATTATTTTTGCATTTATCATCACGTAGTTCGTTTTTGCCTTGTAATCCCGAGAACATTCATGATTTGTACAATATTTTATGGTAAGTAGTGTTACCCAACGCCACGCTCCCACCGCCAGCCGCCGCCTTGCTAGACCGAGAAGGAATGAGTTTAAATAATATAAAACTAAATAAAAACGCGCACGCATGTAGGACTGGCTGTCTGATGTCTGCAAGTCCCATTATCGTTTCTTCGCCCTGGTAAGACTATAATACGCGGTGTTGCTTGGGAAGTATTCTGCATATAGCAGGGTAGGAAGAGGATCGGATCGGATCTTAACGTGAAGACACTCTGTTACCCATTTTTTGAACTCAACGTCGAGTTTTGCCTTATTACCAGAGCGAAAAATAAAAATATAAGTACATCATTTCCTTGAGTGGGAATGGAATCTGTAACTTGCCCCTGCGCCACGACTGGCTTCAATAACGCTGATGATGGTCCATTATCCTGACATTGACCTATGCGAATGCCATTTCTTCATGACACCTTAGCATTTGCAAGCGGCGGACATTTTTAAATCATTCAAATTCAAATATTTTTATTCAAAATAAAAAGTTACAAGCTTTATTTTTTGAACGTCAAATAATTTACCACCAGTTCACTAAAGTTAGTGCCTCAGAGACCTGAGAAGAACCGACGCAAAAAACTCAGCGGGACAAATACATCTTAAACGATTCATTCGATTTCTAAGGAAAGTTTTCTATTCGATTTGTTTCTAAGTCGTACTTAGTTTGACATTTAAAGTAAACTTGAAACTGAATGCATGAAGGAGCGTTGTTATCTGTTGCTATTATTTATATTTCTTTATTTTAAGTTCATGCTGTATTCTACATATAATAATATACGGTAGGTAAAGGAAATCTAATGCTTAAGAAGCTGTTCTTCACTTTCTGTCCAACGTTTGAGACATTGTGTATTGAATTTGAGCTTAATACTTAAAGTGCTTGGAGGGTTTCCAAGATGCGCGGGTTCAAATACCGCTATGTTTAATTTGTATAAGTAAGGTGACTACTGAGGCTCACTTTCGACGCACGTCGCTAACTTCCGGTACGATTTCGATCATCGGACAATTTGGATGTACACATACTTCACACGCGTCTTACAACTAAATATAATAAAAGATAACTTTATTTTATACTCATTGAGTTCCACTCAACACGCAATGCCTTCGGAATTCGGTGGAAAATGAGGAACGGAGTGTCTTAACACTAGGTCCTAGGTTACTGCCAACCACACACTCTTCGCCTTCTTAATATAAGTGTAGTCGTAGATTTGGAGAGATTGCTTAATCATATTAGTATCAACCTTGTACTCTTACTAGGATGCTGACCGACCTCAACCAGGGGACCAGGGTAATTAACGTCGTCGTCGCGTTTACAGTCAGAAGCCTAGAATTAGTTATTATTATATCTATATTGCTGTAATAATAATATGAAAGATATTTTAGTTGATATTTGCCTAATAAATATATCTAATCTTATAACGACAACATTTACTCGCAATTTTATTTACGTCTGTTCAAAACGTAAAATGGAAAATCTCGTTCATTCCATTCCCGTTGGGATTTCCGGAGAAATATTCTGCTAGTGCATCGACTACACTCTCTAACAGTACATGACTAATTTTAACTTTTAAAGTTCAGTATTTTTGTCTGTTCTCTGCCTGTCAGACACTCCGTAACTGAGGAGTTTTATTTATATCTATATAATAGATCAGCTTCACTGTATCCCGCACACAGCAGGGTAGGCAGAGGGAGCCTAGTGTTAAGACACTCCGTTCCCCATTTTCCACCGAATTGTGGAGGCATCCCGTATTCAAACGCGGAAGTCAACGGCGCGCTTTGCCGTGACACCAGAGCGAAGAAATGAAAATATAATTAAATAAATATACAAAAGATGATTTTTAATATATTGATCCCGTAATATTTATTTCAGCCCGTACGTGAGTACCTCAATTAAGATATAATGTAAATAATTCCTAATAATTGACACGAATGATTGCAGTAGTACTATTGCTTGATATCAGAGACGTCTAATAATATAATGTTACAGCGTGGAACGTGGAAATGGCTATATTTGTGATATATTTGAGTACATTTGTGGTTGACACCAACCTATGCAGTAGCAGCTATGAGGAAACTGTTCTAATAAGATAACGCGATAGGCATCCATTACACTCACTTGTGGCGCAGTGGTGATGAACTCGTATGTGTCGGTTAAACGAAGCCAGCCACCTACTTGTAATATGTCCCGTAAGCATCTACTTCTTAGATGATGAGAATCTAAAACAATGGTCGCCACGCGCCGCCTCACTGACAGTTACTTTTGTATTGGCAGCATTATATAAATAAATAATCAAATAAATAAAGCACTTGCCCCAGTGGGGCCAGTGGGAACAGAACCCAATGTGGGTTCGATTCACAGATACATTTAGAGGCTTTTATAACAATCCTATGTTTTAACGACGGTTGTAGGTTTGATTCACTAATTACTTTCACATTTGTCGCTCTGGTGACAGAGCAAATAGACATTAAGTTTCACCACTCAACTCCAAATTAATTAGCTATTGGGTGGTGTTTGGGAACGGTGTCTTAATTGTTGTTGCCTATGTTCCCTCAGTCTACCCTACTACATGCGGGATACAGCGGGAAAGCTAAGAACAAATAACCACCAGAATTGTCTACACAGTAATACGTATCTACTGTAAGCATTTAAAGTTGTTGTTTTTTAATGAGTGTCCGAAATATCTTTAAGGCAGACAGAGCCTAGTGCAAAGACACTCCGTTCCACACTTTCTGTCGAATTCTAGAGGCATTGCGTGTTGAGCGGTAGAACTCAACGTCACGCTTCACACGTCAACGTAAATAAATATTGCACTTCCTCTAGTCCTCGAATCGACTCGAATCGACCCCCCAACCGTCGCGTTACAGTCACACCTTTGTGCCGCTGCCCCACCGTGGCCTCATTTAAATAACTCTTTTACAATATTCTAAAATTATTGAGGTAATTGACTTGATATATTACATACAAATAGGTTTTTAAATAAAAAGACCGAGCTATACGTCCAAAAGTGCAGTAAAATAAAAAAAACATAATATTATTTACAAATATATAATAGACAGTAAAAAAATTGGCCAACCCACTTGAAGTAGTTAGATTACGATCTGGTGGGTAAGCACCGTAAACGGAATGGATGGACGCTGTTGCAAATATAAGTAATTATCATATATTCGTGGTGACGCAACCTTCTTACATTATCCAATTACAGTTGCGACGTCTGTTCTATAGTCTCTTTTGTAAGTTATGCGTTGGTAGTACACCTCTAGAAGAATTGATATCTAATAGAAGCGACTTGCCAAACAATGCGCGTGTCACGGGAAGCGGTCACGGTAATAGCTATGTGTGTGTAGGTTCGATTATCCTTAGGGGGAATGAATCTTTTTCATTTCCTCGGTATGGTACAGTAGTCGGTAGTTTCAGCTCGTCCTGACTACCTCGATTATAAAAAAAGTTAACGAGACAAAGCGTGGCGTTCATTTCTGCTATTTAACATACAATTTCTATCGAATGAATCGTCTCGAATGTTCCCTTTACCTAACTTTTTATATGCAGGATTCGATGGGAAACCGCTAAAAACCTAAATATTCCTTTTTATGTGGGTAGAATTGATTTTACTAATTAGTAGTATGTTTTTGGTATTTCAGTCTGCCTACGCATCTCCACACTTTTCCCATGCCCCTTTATTATCGTCTCGCTCGTTTTCCTAATGTAAGAAAGAGATAGAGCATTGTGACACTACACTAGAACACACACTAGACTCCATTATTTGGATTGCCTCGCTTTGGTAATAATACAAGACGGGACATTGAGTTCCCTAGCTGTAGTAACTACTATTCTGGACGCGGGGGAAGCATTACATAGTTATGTATCTCGTTAGTCGCTATTTCAATTTTGATTAGCTAAATAACATTAATTCAAATGATCCAAGTCTGCTTATGCAAACATAACGCGCTCTCAATAGGGTTTTAAATACATAAGGCTTCCATTACATAAAACAATTAGGTAGGAATGTAGAGCAAAATTATGTTTATTTGTCAGCTTCACGTTCTATCCCGCTGATATCAGAGTAAGCGAAGAGAGTTTATTATCAAGATACTCTGCTGCCTTATTACCACCCAATTTTTAAGACATTTTTGCGTGTTGAGTGGCAGAACCCAAAGCGGGTCGTATCTTCTTACCAGAACGGAAAAAATAGCCTCCAGTAATAATAAGTAATATAAAATCAATATAAATATAAGTTAATGCTTCTGTAATGGGAGAAGAGATGAGAACGGAATGTCTCGAGAATAGGTTTGATCTGGCTTTAAAATACGTAGTAGAATAACTAAAATAAGAAAAAAAAATACTTCATAGTTTCTCCTGTATGACAATGGTAAGCAAAAGTCAAGCCAATAGTTACCTAAATGTTAAGTGGCGTAACTCAACGCCGCGCCATGTCTTAATATAATATCACTACATGCGGCCTCCGCTCAGTTAAGTCACGGTTATATTACAAATTTGAATTTTATAGCTAACTCACATGAAATATATCGTGTCGATGACGAATGTGTGTTAAACACTAACTTCCCTCTGCCTATCCTGCTATACGCGGGTTACAGCGTGAAGCTTTTATTACAATTAGTTTAGAATTGTCACATAAATTTGATATGGGAATACAATATAAGTTCGACGTAAGGTCTTGTTCGCAATATGAAAGCAGTACATTATAAAACAATGGAAATGCTGATTACGTACGTTACACTATACCTACGGAAATAATATGAAACCCTTGGGAATCCTTATATTATTGGAAAATTAAATGGTTTATGTTAACATCGAAAGCGATAGTTTTGGATTTGATTTTCACTTAGTGGAATGAATTATTTCCTTCATAAGAAGATACCTTCTTAGTGGATGTCCAGATTACTAATTCGAAAAATTTTAACACTAAAGGGTTGAAAGTTTGTATGGAAAAAAAAATTAATCGGCACCGATATTTATGAAATTTTAAATTCAGACTTTTAAAAATATTTCATTCAACATGTGTGTCGTAGTTTTTTTAGAATTCACCCCCTAAGGGTGCAAATAAGGGGATGAAAGTTTGTATGAAAAAACCTTTAAAACGCCACCGATTGTAAAATTTGAAATTTAGACTCTAAAAATATTTCATTGAACACGTGTTACATTGTTTATTAGAAGTAACCCTTAAGGATGCAAATAAGCAAGCTGCGCGCGGCCACTAGCAATTAAATATAACATGTCTACTTGTTCCTATATGCATACCGTATTATTACCAACGAAAATGTCCAGGGAGCTCCGTGTTTATCCAATATACCTTCTAAAGTTAAAATAACGATTATTGTTCGAATAAGTTATAATCAAAACACTTACACGATAGAATAGAAAGATGGCACTAATTGTATAAGCATCGACCATTGTAAGGCTCAATTGTTATGTAATAGAGGATCTTTCATATCAGGAAAAACATTATATACATATACATATATATGTTAGCGATATTTGTATTTAAACTGTGCAACGGATGTATCAGACTTTATTTCAGATTCAGGTTATCTCGCATATAGCAGGGTAGGCAGAGAGAACCTAGTGTTAAGACACTCTATTTATGATGCTACAGGCCAAAGTTCGAAATATTGTGTGTTGATTGGTGGAACTCAACGCCGTGATTTGTTGATACGAAAGCGAGAAAATAAAACTCATTCATGCACCGGACTGGGCTTCAACCTGAGTTTGCAGTCATTTTTGTTTGATAGAGTATTATATTTCTGTGTGAAACCTAAAAACAAAGTAAGTTCTGGTTTTTAGGTTAAATATTATTGAAAAAATCTTCATATACCTCAAGAGAAGCCAAACAACGCATTTAAATTTTTTTGTTATAAATTCTCAACAAAGCGCGTTAGGTACCAACGCAGATGTTTGGACAACCTACATACACATTGATATTAAAATATTTCTTTTCAGCATTCCACAAATCAAAAGAAAATACTCTCAATATTAACTTATACTTCATTTCCTACAAAATAAGTGAAATATTCACATACTAAATTAGTATCTTGGTTCGTGACTTCAACCTGCACTTGACCGGTTTCTATTCATCTTCAGAATCTATCCCGCATATCGCCAATGTTATAATCCTTCACTTTTATCCCGCATATCGCAATGCTATAATCCTTCACTTTCCGCCCAAAATCGAGACAGCGTTTTGAGTGGTGGAACGTACACGAACGTCACATATTGTCTATTAGATTGATAAAATGAAAATAATTCATTCCCCCGAATAAGAATCGAACCATCAACCATCATTCCTGATTCTGCGGCCTCTTAATATTTGTAAGAGAATGGAAATTATACTGATTACTTTATGCTCAAAGCCATTTCGACGCATCGTTTATAAGGTTTCTGCAGTTTCTAGAAAAAATAAATTAATTTAAAATACATTTCTTGAGAAATGTTTCATTTTAAATCTTGTAAAAGAAGATTAGATGATGTCGAAGGCAACGCAATTACGTCAATATCTGTAGTTATTTTAGTCCTAGGTAAGCCTTGTACTATATCGTAATATGCATTTTTCTAAATATTTATAGATCTATTTTTTATACTTAAATAGAGGCCGTAGGGCACGGTGTATAATTCGTATTTAATAATAACGTTGTTGTTAAGTAACGGAACTCAACGCCGCGCTTCGTCTAAAGCTACTACTCTGTTATAAATATATTTTACAATAATAGATCGTCTACGTGTTGATGCACTCTGTTTTCGTTTCCGAGTCAAAAGTTCTGAGGGAACAAATTTAAAAAAATACAGTCACAGCGACGTCACATATTGCAGGAATTATTGCGTGTAAAAAGTCTGTTGATAAAATAAAAACCAGTCCAGCGTGAGTAAGAATTACCCAATGAGGGTTCTGTACTAATTTTATGATTGTAGGTCAACATGACGTGAGTTACATAGTTAAAAAAATATTTTTAACTTTTATAACTAGAAAATTAATGTGATGTAAAAAAAGTCTACAGCTTACCTCAATAAGTGGGCTGTCCGAGCCAGTAGTTCCTGAGATTAGCGTGTTCCACCAAATAAACTATTCAGCTTTATAATATTAATATAGATTTATCACACAGGGTCGACTGCTGTTGTCTGAACAGAGGTCATTGGAGGTCAATGTCTTCATCTCGTCTATATGCGTTACGAATTGATCACGAAATCCATGTTTTATTATAAAATATATTATTTTTATACTTATAACGTTGTTCGTATGCCGGGGGAATTAATTTACAAGGGCCTGTAGTGCCTTAACTAAATTAATTCTAAACAGCTTTAAAGTATTTATAGAGAAGTAAAAAAATAAGGGGCACTCCTTATTTTTTCCCCCTTCCTACATGGAAGTAAGAAAACATCAAGTCTATACGTGTCTATAGATAGATGTTTAAAAATTACTTCGATGAATCTCAACGCAAACACTTCCATACTCTGGTACCGATTCAATGGACGGCGTTGAGTTGCCAATGCCTCCAGAATGCTCTTCCGTCTTAGCATCAGGCTCCACCTGCCTACCCTACTATATGCGGAATACACCGTGTATCCTTCACGGTGTATCCCGTATGTAGCAGGGTAGGTAAAAAAAGAAAAGAAGACATTCAAGAAGAAGACGACGACGTACAATCAGGAAATTGGTAAGGAACCCTTGGTGGACATATTTGCACTTAGCCAGTTTTTTATATTGCATGTTAATTTGCGGAAGCCAATGCAGCAATGGAAAAAATACTAAAATATAACACTACCTCAAGTGGGAATAGAACAGAGCACCATTACGTTAACAAAATACTGGTGTTCGTCTGCGGAACCTGTTTCCTGAGTGGACAGCTTCAATTATAAATAGTTGTAACGACCGCCAACAATATGTTGTTGAATGAATTGTAATCAGATTTTAAATAAGAATGAAGGAGACGCTGGGCTTCATCGATATATCGACCGGTTTCGCGAAAAAAACCTGCCACACATCTTGAGACGCGACGGACAGACGGCCACCGGACGTTTTTAAATAATGCATTATAAATAGTAACGGATGTATTCCCATAGGTATATTTCATAAAACAATTACAGTTTGGAATAGTTTTGGTAAAAATAAAACAATTGAAAGATTTTAAATGTAGTCGCATATGCAAATATTCGTGTTGTTTTAAATAATTGGCACTATCATAGTGCAGTTGGAAAAGTGTCGCCTACAAGCACAACGGAATGGATGGCGGGTTCGATTCTGACAGAAAACAAAGTTTATATTTAAATTAGTTGAATGTCCTCGTTTTTGTAAAATAAAGCGTGGCGTGGGATTACATATATTGTTCTTTTTAACTTTACACTATATCCCGCATATAATAGTCTAGAATGAAGATCAAATCAAGGGAGAATTAAAGTTAATTTTGGCGTGTCGAGATAGTGGCGGAACATAACGCAGCGCTCTCCGCGTATGTCTCTCCAGAGCGGGTAAATAACATTAATAGGTACATTCTCCGAGCATACTTACGAACTCGAAAATGAGTAAGTGTCTGTATTTGCCGTATATTATTCAACTATGGGAATCGCATCCACCACAAATGCAGACACTTCCTGAATTCATTAGCCAGGAAACAAACCCGTAACTAATATATTATTATTAATAATTATAGTAGAGAGAGTATAATATAAAACTGATAAGTAGTCGCCGGATGTGAGCGACAGGTGTTTCGGGAGGCTTTGTTTAATTCAACCGTGTAAGTTAAGTCAAGTTTCTTACTTAAGAAAATTTATTACTTAGACACTCCGTCCGAGACATGATGATATGTAGAGGCGTAATACAACACTGCGATGAAAATTGAACTTGATTATAAAAACCGTTAGTTTATAATTTTAGTGGCGCAATTATAAACTGTCGAAAAATTGTAAACTCTTTAAGCGCTGGCCCTGATTGGTCGATTTTACAGCAAAATGGACCAATACGCATTGTGACCACAGAGCTAAGAATCTAAAAAGGTGTAAATAAAATGAAATTTTATTTATTAATAGCGGCCCCCCCGCGGCTTCGCCCGCTTATACTACATGATTATTCATTTAATAAACAGAATTGAAAGTCAAATGTGTTCAATGAATAATTGAATTTACTCGTTCAGAAACAGCCTTAAATGTTAAATTATAGATTTGGGTAAGGGTTTATAATATTCTTTGTAAAATAACTGTAATGATTGCATACTACAAAAATCGAATCGAATAATCCAATATCGAAATCGAATCCAAAATAATTAATCGAATAAATGAACCGAATATCGAATCGAAAATGTTTAATTGAGAATTGAGTCCTTGTTTTAGAGTCGGGTTAAAAATACAGATTTATTACAAACAAATACAGATTTATTATAAGTATAATAATATAATTATATCATAAAAAAATATATATATAATAAGTAGAGATATGGATTGCTATGTACTTGCAGGCAAACTCATGTCTTGAGTATAACTTTTTTCAAATGACTATATTTTTTTTTAATGAACAGATTTTGATAAAACAAACTTTAGATGTTAAGCTGGGTTAAAACAAAGAAATTAGTGAAAGTTTCACGTAAATCGGTTCAGTACTTTCAGAAATTAGCGTGACCATACATACAGACAAGAAATTAAAAAAAAAACTTTTTATGTGCCCCTCTATCTATTTCAGTTAAAAAATACTAAATGTACAGACAAAATATTTTTATTGTTTTATATAGAGATGTGATGTAAAGTATGTTGTATTGAGAATATTTGTTTTAATATATTCGAAAATTAATAAGAATTAAGATTATATACTGTGACTTTGGTATTCATGTATTAATACTTCCGCAGGTATCCGGATATTTAAGTGCATCACCAGGTGATGCACTTAAGATCCGGTGGCGTTAGTAGGTACATAAATGATATTTTACTTATTACATATATACTATATATATATATATATATATATACTATATATACTATGTATGTGTATAGGCTCTCTTCTGTTCTGTTTTGTTCTGTTGTTTAATTACGACGTTTCGAGCGTGCCAGTTGAGCACAAAATCACTTCGCCAATGTTTGCCTTGTTCGTTTGTCAGTACACAAATTATCGATAGATTACAATTTTGCATTTAGCGAATACTCTCTCTTATAATACAAATTATAAACTGACGGTTTTTAATTCTTAGACATAATATACTAGTAATTTAATGCGCTATAACGGCGTCTTATATATTTTAATTTATCTAATAAATTGAATTGTCATACAAGGATTTTTTGTTATATATTCGTATGTCATAGTTCGAGGTCTTACTTAATTATTAATAGTTAATATAGAGATAATTTACTTGTCCCTAATAGTAGCGATTTATTCATTGATTCGGAAATATATTTTTGACATTTACTTTAATCAATTAACATATATATGTATATTTGAGTGTATTATTATTACTTGTTATTTTTTGTCTTTATTTTTATGTTCCTTGCTCTGGTAATAAAATAATACGCAGCGTTGAGTTCCGCCACTCAACACGCTCGATTGTGTTTCCTATTGTGTGATGTCTTAATTTTTGGGGATGCGTAGGGAACAATGTCTTAATACCGGCTTTTTTTTCTGCGCACCCTGCTTTATATATATAAATAGTAATTAACATTTTTAGAGAACAAGTAAATGAAGTGGTATATTTGGGAAGTATGTTCAGCAGAGATGGAAGATACGAGATGGATGTGGAAAGGCGTATTGCTGCCGGTAACATGGTTAACGGACCCTTAGCTGCATCGATGAGATGGCTAAGCGTCAGCACAGCTGCGCGTTTGGCCGTACACAATGCAGTTTTGGTACCGACGCTGTTATGCGACAGCAAAACGTGGTTATTACAGAAGAAGATCATTCTTCTTCTGTAATAACAAGTAAGATGTCAAGTAAGATGAATGCCATGGAGATGCGATCTCTTCCTAGGATATGCATCCGCAATGAAGAGATACACAGAATGGCGGGTAGTAGCGAGAATACCACAGTGCGAATGAAGAAGAACGTGCTCTACTGGTTTGTGTACGTCAAAGGAATGAGTGATGGAAGCATGGCAAAAAAGATTTATGATGGAAAAGCGAGTGCTAAGAAAAGTAGGGGGAGACCTCAGTTGACCTTCGATAACACAGTATTCCAGTGGCATACTGGAAGAAGGTTACGTAAAAAGCATGAGGATCCTGGAGGGCATGTATGAAGAGGTTGATGGACGAGGCGAAAGAGGTATGTAGAGACTTGTAGCGTTTGGCGCTCCGTTCTATCTGACTACCCTGCTAGGGACAAAGCGTGAAGTTAAGTTAACATTTTTAAAGTATTTCTGACAGCTTAAGTTGAAAAAGCTTAATAAATTATCTTTAAACTATAGTTTTAAGATTAGCCAAATTTGTTTAAGTATGGTTAATCTCCATTAAAGAAAACTTAAAACTGACTTTGAATTTACAACAGCAGAATTGTAAATAGTGAATAAAATCGAAACAACGCTTTTAAAATTTTTCTATAATTATATAGCAGTTTCCAAGTGTCAAAATTTAATTTGAAATGACATTGTGTAGAGAGGGGGGGTATTAATGAGTCATTAAGTTCTACAACAGATAATTAATTTTCCACGTATCTATAAAATAAAACGTAGATTATTTATTGTATCGGCGACCAGACACATTAAGTAGCTAAGACTCGAAACTTACGAAGAGCAATAGAAAAATTATTTTACTTATAATATATAATACTTTGAACGCAAAACGTGAGTTATTGAACTTAAAGTTAGATCATTGCACACGAAATCTCGAAAACAATAGCTTTAAACTAAGTTAGGAAACAGACAAAAGTCGGCTTCAAAACCAAGAAATATATATATACATATATTAGAAACAAAATAAAAAGCTTACCTGTTCACAAGAAAAAAAAACTCTTTTAAGAGGTTTTTAATAATAATATTATATACTAAGTAAATCACATAGTAAACTTTTGTCTGTCAGAGTGTTATCGCGACCGTGTCTGACGAGGGCTTGATGGCGACTGGCCGGGCGTACCTCAGGTAAGGCTACCTCACATCGCTATAAACCGACCGGTAAAACACGTCGAACTTACCACTAACTTAACAATTATTGTGTGTCTATTTAATTTATTTGGTTAGCACCACGATTGTCCAGTATGGAGGAAAGAGATGAAATGTGAATAAAGCCTTTCCAGTTCGAGGAAGTTGTATGCAGATTCGTTAGTTTATTTAAAGTTTTTGATATTATTTTTATTTTATGTGACGTCATATTAAGTTGCATGTTATATTGGTCATTGTTTATTTTAGCTTACATTTTAAATGTTTTAGTAGTTATATTATTGTTTTCATAATTTCTTACATTTGGATTAAAAAAGTGTATTTAACTCAGCCAAAGTCAACTAGAAACAGTTACTTTTAAAATAGACACTTAGATAAACAATTATTAACTAAAGTTAATTAAAAATAAAACAAAAACCAACTAAAACTAAAATCAATAAATAGTAATTGTTATTCTTCGTAATAAACATACATCAAAGGTTATATATCAAAAACCAAACAATTTAAATACTAAATAATGTAAAGTGTTTATACAAATATTATCAACGGAACTACATGACGTCATCCACTTAAAATGTGACCGACGACTCCTGACTTCGTTCCCAGAGTTTCAAGGATAACCATAGTTCAGTGATCCCAACGCTACTAAGCCTTTGTTTATATTAAATGAAATGCAAGGTAGCGACTTCAAATCTGGATTTGGGGTGATTTTTTGTATATGTTTTTAACCCTAAGCGAAAACAATGTGTGTATGTGTATATGTGTATCTGTATTTCGGGAATAGTAGACTAAACGTATAAACCGATTTTGATTTAGTTTTTTTTATTTTAATGGTGATATTTCAAGAAAATGTGTTCTGCTGTTTGAAGATTATCAGCTATTTGCTTGTTGCTTGCTTACTTGTTAGAGCTAATATTATTAATTTTATTTTTCCATTTCACGTTTTCGAGACATGATGCAGGGTAAATGTAGAGAAACTGGTGATGAGACACTCCGGTTTTCACTTCCTGGCCTGATACGCCACTGTTATTTGCATAAGTTTTTTAAGTCAATAATTCTCAGAAGACTAGATAGAAACTGAGGGAACATAGAGTCATGATGCTACGTTTCCCACCAAACCCCTGATTTTTCGATATATTAAGCGACGCAATGCCACGCGTGGCTTGTTACCAGGGCGAGTAAATCAAATTAACACATTACCTCCAGAGTCGAAAGATTATTTTCTTCTATTTGTTATGTAGAAAAGAAAAAATAAAGGTAAACTTAAAAAAAATTGTACAGGGTTAATAAAAGTGACAAGATTTAGTTTACTTGAAAAAGGTTTATTAGTTGCTTGACATTATTATTAATACTATACTTATTTAGTATGTATTTTCACAAAACGTGATTATACATACATACATTTTAATATGAAATGTATATTTGTTAAAATTTTGATTTACTTAGTAGTAGTATCAAGGATTTGGGACAATAATAATTATTGTTAAACTATATTATTCCGACCTGATAGAACAAAGAGAGGAGTGTCTTAACACTAGGTTCTCTTACTACCGCGCTATATAAGAGATAAAAAGCAAGTAGTTATTGAAAGTAGTCTTTTATTGTTGTCTCTTTCAAGGTTAACAGTTTCAGTGCACTGCTCCCGCGGAAGCTCCTTGACGAGACTTGGTCACTTATACCACCTGCTTGCTACACTACATTTAACGTTCACTAACTCTAGAGAGCCAGGTTCCCTCTGCCTACGATGCTATGAGCGAGTTACGTACAATATATGAATATATCTCGCACGACCAAGCCGAGGGACTGTTTACACTTGCTATTATAGTGTTCTGTCCGTGTATTTTACATTGGAAATCGAATCTACATTGACTTTAAAAAGAAATCACGCTGACTTTAATCCTTATCTGATTTAATAGTCAATCGAATAATATTTATAATTCCTTACTGTATGACATACCTGATCTTCGTTTCTGTACTCGATTATTTCACTTCTGGAAACAAAATGAGATTCAATTAGTATGGTAAAAAACAATCATTGTTAACTTATAGTGTTTTGGATATGTTCCGGCATTAAACGCTGCGTTTTGTTCTACATGGCGCAGACTGAGAGCAAGAGGTCAATAGATTAGAGATTAATCCACTGTCAGACACTGCTCGCAAGCAGGTAAACCTGTCCTAGGTTTACCTGCTTGCTAGTGTTATACTTGTGTATTATTACACCCCTATTCTTTCCTATTGGTGTGAATGAAAAATAAAATTACTCAACAAACGTACAATCGAAATGACAAAAAAGAACACATGTTTATTCTTTTCCCGAACAGCAGAATAGGCAGAGCGAGTCTAATGCTAAGTCACTCCGTTCGCTATTTTCCGCAAAATTTTCAAGACATTGCGTGTTGAGTGACAATTCGACTCAACTCAATGCACTTTGTTTATAAACAGAGCGAGGAAATGAGAATAATATAAATATAATCATTCCCCTGAGTGAGGACCGAACCCACTACGCCACGAAGTCCTTCACTGGGCATAGAGGTAGATATATATTAGTTACCTGCATCGTAGCTTCTTGATTATAGGCATCTGCGCGGTGCTGTCGTGGATTCGTACTTGGGTAGGGTCTATCTCCTCGCATTCATCATCATCAAATGGTGACTGACCGGTTCTTTTGGATAATATGGAATCCATGAATGGACTGTAAATATGACCTGAAGTGCCCAATATGTCGTCGATATCTGTATACCGTGATATGTATTTCTGTGCACCTTTTTGATACGGTAACTTTAGCGACGCGCGTCGATAGTGGCGATTATTTTCATAAGGAGAGCGACGACCTATTCTGTAATCATCATTTGGAGTTTCCAAGCCTTCAGGACTTCTTCTGTCTCCGAGTGGTTCGTCATCAGGTAATTGAAGAGGAAACGGTGGAACTTGAGTAGATGGCACGTACACTTCTACCTCTTCAGAGTCCGAGGAGTCACTATCTGGTTGTAGTGGAGGTGTCGGTAGTTTCTCGATTCCCTCTGGAATGTTTTTGCTACTAGACAGCCACCATGGACGTTCTCCAGATTCGATGTGTCGTATCCGCCTCAGTTGGAAATTTCGTTGATCTGAACCAGATTTGCTTAAAGCCAAGCTGTTTTGTGAGTCTTGTTTGTTAATACTTATCACATTATCATTACTTGTCAATCTCCAGTCTTTTCGTTCACCAGATTCATTTGGTTTTATTTGAAACAAGTTCAATTTTTCACTTTTATCACTGTCACTGGAAGATTTTCTAGGAGGAGTCAGTCGTTCAATTCCTTCAGGAATATTTGCGTTACTGTCGAGCCACCAGGGCTTTTCATCATCTGTAAAGCAGTTTAACTTTAGTGGCACTTTTTGATCATTAGTTTCAAGAGGTCTTATAGCTTTCAGCTTAACTAAAGCTTCATCATTAGATGCTATTATATTTTTACTTTTGTTTGGTCCACTATCAGTTAAATTTGTACTATCTTTACTTGATATTTCAGCGTTTTCTAATAAACGAGAGTTTTCAATACTGTCCTGATGTCTTAACTTAAACAAATTAGTAACTGGCGCTAAAGCTCTAATCAAAAATGATTTAGCTTCCTCTGTCCCTTCGCTTTTTGTTACTTGCATATTTGTAGTGTCGTTTGATATTGCAGTTTCATTAGATGCAGACTTAGAAACGTCATTTGTTTTTGATTTTAGCACAGTTTCATCTTCACTAATAGAAGATTGCGTTGATAATGTAACACTGGATTCTGGACTGTTACTTTCTCTTGATTTACTATATTTTAATTTTGATATTCCATTTGGTACATTTGTAGTAGATGAAGTTTTACTTAAACCCTTTGACGCTGCTTTACTTAAATCTTTTAATTGGGGACCTTTTTCACTATTTTGTTCTGATTCAGTGGAGCTAGCTGATTTACTTCTTTTCTTAATGACTTTCTTTGATGATGTGGAATCAGAAGAAGAATCTGTGCTCGACTTACGTACTTTGACCTTTTTAATTTTGCTAACATTTTCTGATTTGGGTGGTTGTGGTGGCAGCTGATGATTATTAGTTACGGTGATTTCAGGTGTTAGCAATTCTGTTGGTGTGACTGTTGATTGTAGACTGTTAGATTTCTTTAATTTAAGATTTACATTAATTATAATTTCGGATTCCTTTGCTTGTTCAAGGCTTGTGTTTTCATCAAGGTGACTAGTAACTGTACATTTTCCTACATCATTTTCGTCTAGGTTAGAGTAGGAATTTTGGTTATCTACTGGTATAGGTTCTTTGCTTCGGCTGCGACTGCTTCTTTTATTTTCTCTTAAATTGGAATACTGCGTCGAATACCTTCCTGCGTAACCGGTATAGTTTGTCGAATTAGGAGAATAATATGTCCAATTTGTCACACTAGTTCTACTTGTGCTACCAAACCTGTTTGCTCGTGTGGGATCATCAAGTCGGTCAGATTGTATTTCTTTATCTATCATTTCAGGTCTTTTTCTAGTTCGTGTAAGAATTTTCTCGACTGTTTTTGCCATATCCGCTCTTCTCATTCTCACATACGCCGATGAACCAGGTGGTGTAGGTGATGTGTGTCGAGTTATAACGGCAATTTTTTCAATATCATCATTCTTGTCAACAATAACTTCAGTGCCATTTTGACTACAAATTTTGCTATCTTCATTTTGTTTTTCTGTTTTTTCTTCTGCTATAATTTTTGTTAATTTGTGTTTATCGGTATCTGTCTTTGTTGTTTCAAGATGATCGATAGGTGAAATAAATGTTCTTTTGATAGGAGTGGGACTTCTTAAGTAGCTCGACGATGCTAATCGATTGGCAATAGCATATCGGTTTACTGTAAGTTCAGGTTTACTTTCTACCCTAGTCACAGGACTCGGCTTAGAGTAACTTTGTGTGCGCGGATATATTTTATAATTTGATAGGCTACTGTAACTAGAAGTCTTATCAGTCTTAATTGGAATGTCTTTGTCACGATCAACAGAACATAAATCTTGGCTTTTATCCTTTAAATTTTTGGTTAGTCTTCTTTCGGGGCTGGTTTGCCTTGATGTGCGACTGATGCTGTATTTAGATACTGGACTTACATCTCGACTCCTGGTCGTGTTGACTGAAGGAACGGCCAGTTTGGAATAATCTTTTTTTTCATATTTAGATATTGGTTTATCAGTTGTTGCTGTTTTGTTATAGCTCGCATATCGATTCGTGATCGTTGATATTGGAGTTTCTTCTCGAGTAGAACGGGTATCATTTAGCACAGGAATGCTGGATGACTTGTATGAAGGGGTGGATGTATATTTCGCAGTGACAGTGGCTGGTCGGTCAGAAGATATGCTGGAGGTTCTAGATTCTCTATTTTTTCCATATGTCGATGAATCATACTGAAAAGTGGAAAGAACTAAAATTAATTCACCAACATTAAGGGGCTATCGAGGCACAGCGTCTGACTGTAAAACCTATAGTTTTGGTAAAATTTACATTCCGGGAATGCCATATTTTCCTTTCTACGCTTGCAACACTAAGAGTGGTTTTAAGTTCTGATCCAAAACTCAAGTCCACTCACTCCACACTATCGTTAATAAAGCTGTTCTTTACAACGCTTTATAAATAGCTAACGGAATGTGCTCGTAGATAACGTACAAGGGCTTTTACTCTTTTACTCTTGCAGTAGACTGATTAATAGCAAACTGAAAAATGCACTCTCTTACACTCATATTTATTTTGTTATAGAAATAACAAATTTGCTAAAATTAAAAAATAAAATAAAAAGGGCGTCCGACTGAAAAAAATCAGACCGTTCAATTTCTTTTAGGTTCACGCTATATACTGCGCATGGAAAGGTCGGCATGGAAAACCTTGGAACGTAGTGTTAAGACGTTCCGTTACCCAGAAAACTTCCGATCCACACTTTTCGCCGAATTCTTGAGGCATGGCGTGTTGAGCGGCGGTACTCAACGCCGCGCTTTGCCACGTTACTAGAACGAGCAAAATACTAAATATTTAATTCCTCATCGCTATAACAGTCGCTCGCTTTTGCCCACTAACGGAGTGATTGTATTTAAATAATTTTCATTTTCCGGCTTTCATACTCAAAACGCGGCTGATAAACGAAACTTAAAAAAATATTAAAATAGCCAGGCATTTTCTTATATTTTAAAAAACTTACATAATTTCTATATGAGGACATTGTTTTGACCAATCAAATTGCTTCTATAAATTAGACTGAAATATTGGAACCCGAATGCTAGTCCTGAAACAAAACAAAAATCTTATAAAATTACAATGTAAAGTAAAATTCTGCATTACTTTGACAACTAAAGTTCAAAACTTGTGTATTATTTACAAGAAAGAAACACAAGCGAGGACAACTAGATGCGCCAACCTACTTTTTATGGAAAAAATGTAAATGTTAGTGTAAATAACTAGTATTTAAACAATTAACAATCCTACGCGGAATCGAACCGGGTCCCACCGTCGCTTTCCGTCAACCAGTTTAGCTACGCCCGGACTCGAGTGAAGCAAGCGTCTGCCACAACCGCACAGGCACTGGCTATTTATATGAATAACATCTTATGTTTTTATTATGAACTGCCGTTTTCAGTTTTAAAATAGACGCCATTTCGATTCAATGTTTCCGTACTGACCCATATCGATTGATGGACTAAGCTCCGTTACTTTATATACTCGTAGCCAGATGTTCTATTTCGGTTAATTAGTGCAACTGCATGCAACAGGTAATAATACAATACAAAGCACCTAGTTTTACTCGTAAGACACTTCGTTCCAGACGCATCGTCCAAATTTTGAGATATTGAATGGCGAAACTCCACACCGCGTTTTGCCTTGTTACTTCACAAGGAAAGAAAAGTAATTTATGTATTTACTTTCGATCGGATCGGTTTCAATTAACATGGGGTCGGTTCTCATTCATTGATGTGAGAATTGAACCCACAACCGTCATATTACCGACAGCCGAGCAGACCTCGGCCGACTGCCTGAACCCTGCTATAGATGTAGTAGTATATAAGTGTCATCAACGGTCCCCACAATGAAGTTACATCCTAACTGGATCAGAGAGAGCGCGGACTGTACGCGAGCGATGACTATATCCCGCACATAGCAGGGTAGGCAGAGAGAACCTAGTGTTAAGATACTCCGTTCACAACCCTCTGTCAAATTCTGGAGGCATTCAACGCCGCGCTTTGCCTCGACACCAGAGCGAAGAAAGGTAAATAAAATATAAATAAATATTTCATTTCCTAGAGCGGGGATCGAACCTACAAACGTCGTCAGTCACACCCTTGTGCCGGTGCGCCACGACGGCGTCAGATATTATCTTAATAAAACTTTAAAGTTCTTCCGTTACTACACGAGTGACTGACAACTGGACTGTATATCATTTATAGGATTTAGAAAGTTATATCACCAAGTTTTTAAAATTCCTACAAAACACTAACTAGCTCTAAACTTATGCCTTGAGTGGATTCGAACCCAACACTTTTATAGACAAAGGCTCATTATTGTTAAATAGGGAATAGTACATATAATATTAACATAGTTTTAAGTATATTTTACTTTTATATCCTATACTAACAAACGAGTACGAGGTACCCTAGGTCGATTCATATTATATGAAGGTAATATAAACTGTCCCCCGAGTGGGGGACGAACCTATAACTAGCAAGCTGTCTCATATTAAAAAGTAAGTTTTTGTAAATGACTCGATCCACATTCCTATACGACGCGTTGCCGGGTGACCTTCATCATCTTCAGTAGAGTGCTCGTTTGCCACTAAGTGTCTAATTAAACACACTCGTCGTAAACGATTACTCTGCAGGATTTAGAGTTAGAGCTCCGAGGTAAACGATTGTGTTAGCGGTAGTATCCATTATGAGTTTATAGTAAAAATGTGAATATGATTAATTAGAATGAAACGAAATGTGCAAGTTGTGTATTTAAATAAAGAGAAGTTGCTATGATGTTATTATGGCTGAAGATGAAAATATAAATGAAGTACTTTTATTAATATATAATTTTAAAATAAATATTGTCAATATGATTTAGTAATTTGACTTCAATTAAATACTTTTTGATAGTGATTGTACATTATATTGTTAATTAAAACTATAGGAAGATACTATGATATTGTTATAAGATTATAAATTAAATGAAATACTTTTACTAATAAAAATAAAGATTCTTATTTAGAAATAAGTAATGCTAATAAGATTAATTTAAGGGCAATTAAATATTTTTAATATGAAATAGGTTATAAATGATGGCAGCACTGAAACTATCTTTATTGTGAATTATGAATATGAGATATATCCGGTAAGCCAGCCAGCGAGCTCTAACCAAACGTTATTAAGTGATAGTTTTAGTGCTAAGAGTTTAAGTGTCAGTGCTAAGTAGAAAGTGTTCATAATAAAGCGATTTAAAGAGTGAAGGCTTATAATTGGTCTACCCAGTGAGGAGAAGTCTCTTTCAATTATGTAGTTCAGGAGTGATAACGAAGATGCTATAGCGGCCTGCATTGAATACATGAGCCAACAACGTTGATTCTTTCAATCAAATATGTTCCTCTATGTATATGCATATAAAATATGAAGACGAGAAGATTTCCAGAAAATATCAATCGTAAGCAACAGGAAAAGAATGTTATTGGGGCTTTTTTCATATAAAAAAAGATGGAAGCCCATTGCGCAGTGTTGCAAATGGAAAAATGCCATTTGCAGAAAATATAATATTGATATTTGTTCAGACTATCTAAAAAAGGCGGAGTTTTAGTATGATTCTATTGAAGTATTATTGCATGTTTATGTTATTTTTGAAAAAAATCTAAAACGAGTTGATTTATGCAAAAAAATTAAGACTTACTAATTTTTTACTGATTTTCATCCATGGTTCAATTAAAGTACTGTGATTGTATTAATAAAGAGTATATTATCATAAATGTATCTTATTCATTAATTGAAACAGTATTTTTATTAACCAATGCAAAAAATAGCTCATAATCAGGAAACAGTGAGATAATACAGCGATTTAAGTTTTACATGTCATTTTTACGTATGTTTGGGCTTCTCGGGTTAAAAAAGAACATATCCATTCAATAAGCTTTAATCTTTATACTTAAAGTGTTTTCCCAGTGAATTTATATAAATAGAGCTGTAACAGATACTCAGGCTATTTACTTTTTTGTACTTTTGTTTAATTATGATATTTTTTTCATCTATATACGTTTTTCTTTCCTAAGTGTGGAATACATTAAAAACGTTTTTTGGTCAGTATTATGTTTGGAACAGTATAGGAAGAGACACTATCTTCTCCGTCTGAATTCAAGACATGACTTGTTAAATAGGTGCACCAGAACGGTATGGCCTTGGATTTTTAAAGATGTAATGAATAAAAAAAATATATACTCATATAATATTTTAATTATTTTGAGATAATTGCAATAACTATGGAGGAAAATAGCATTTCGATTAGAATAACTTTTATAAGCTTTTTTAAATATATTATATTGTTCTAACCTATGAACTAAAGTAAATTTTGAGCGACTGACAGACAACTACTGGACATAGAAAGTGGAAATCTGGTATGAACATAGGTAGCTTAGGGAGTATGGGGGAGTACATCTCAAAGTCTACTCAAGAAAAGATGCGGGCCACAACTAGTCTCATTATAAAGAAGTTTTGTTTTCGTTCCCCAACATAACGCCTGGTTAACAGAATCGTTCCAGTCCATATTCCATAGCAAACAGACAGACAACTGGCGCTATAAGTATTGGAAAGTTTAAGAGAAAATAGCCCGGAGGTGAAGCTAGCGCGAAGGGCTCTCGAAGTGTTATGTACTTTGAATAAGGTCATTCGTAACTCGACTGTACTGTTTAAATAAATGTATATGTGTCCTCGCTTTGATGAGAAGGCTTGCCTTGAATATTAGCCACTGCGCCATGACGGCCTCCTTTAGAAAAAGGGAAAAGATATATTTGAATATATCATTTATTTATTGCATATTTCATATATTTGCATATATATTTAGCATATATTTTTAATTTTATAGTATTACCAATAAATCAAAACCAAAACAAATGTTATTTAGATAACTAATAACCTCATTGTACACAATTTATATAACCATAAAATATTGTCGCGTTTATCAATGTTTAATTAAATTGAAACTTTAAAAATTTTAACTTGGCAGATTTTACTTAATTTAATAAGTAGTAGTTTATTTACGCGGCAAGCTTTTACGATCATTTTTTGCTTTTAATCTATTTTGTTACTTTTGAGTTAGCGTTGGCTAGGTTTCTCAGTCTAGTCATCATTGTTGTAAGCTCGTTTGCCGGTTAATTTCGAAGTCTGTACGGACGGATGCTATATCAGCTTAGGTTTATCAAGTTTTAACTGGCGTTGAGTATTTGAATATAATATAGTGCTATAATATTGGATCTAGAATGATGCCACATAATTTTCCTAATTATTTTCGGCAAGCCCTTTTATTTGATACCCATATTACAGAAGTGCATACATAATAGCTACTCCACTATACACACACTCCTAAGTAACTATTCCGTTATCTAGNGATCCAAAAACTTAAGGAAGGCGTTCTGCATAAGCCAGGCCAAATCTAATAGGCGAAGGTGTTCTATACATGTATAAAGTAATTATATAAAAGACAATTATATATGTAATGTACTATAATTATATATGTTAAATAAGTTATAGATGTTAATAATATAGTTAAAAAAAAAAAACAAAAAAAATAATAATAATAATAATTGTCGGTAGGGGTCTCATCCAACCCCTCTAGTATAACCTCCTAGATATTAGTACAGTTTAAATTGTCCCAAAATTAAGTACGCCACATTAAAAAAAATCTTTCATAAAATAAAAAAAAGGCACGGGCAACTATGCGCCCGTGGATGTTGCTGTTAAAATAAAAAAAAAAAAAAAAAGGTCTTTTCTGTCTGTCGTGCTATGTGGGCAAATCCGTGAAGCTCCTCTTTTACTTAGTTCTAGAAATTTATGTCCATTGAAGTAAATTGTAGTTATTATTTTTAATAAACAGTACATTATATGCTCACGAAACGAAACTAGTGTAAGAAGAGAGATAATGCATGTTGATTGGCAGAACTAAACGACACTTCCTAAACGATTCCAACTTAGGTACAACCATTGCACTTACAATCTGACAGAGTTTCTTCAATCTATTAAAGCTTCTGAGTCTCGTAATACGCTCATGGATTGTTATCGCGGTAGAAATAAACTTTTAACGCGGTTTTTGTGGGGCAAAGTTGGCAGACGCAGGCAAGTGTGTCAAGTTCACGTGAGGCGGCAATTGTTCTGCATCGGGACGACGATTTCGTTTTATTTCACCCTGCAGCTTGTATGCGCTGGCTGTAAACATTATACAAGCAAACGTAGTGTTAAGACACTCCGTTCGTATGTGGTGGTGTATATATGTATAAATAAAAATTTTAATATAGTTGTTTCTTCTAATAATGTGAGTTTTTTCGTATTGTAATAATTGGTCGCGCGGCATTGGGCGGCTATTGTGGCAAAATGTGTCATTCTACTTGCGTAATCTATGTAATACGAGTGCGCCGTTTGCCGACAACAGTGTGTGATCTTATAAGGTTCCTTAAAAGGTACGGAACCCTAAAAAAACGAGTAAACATGTAATAAAAAAAACAAACAAATACAATTACGCAAGTCAACGTTAGAACGTGCAAGAGATGTTTGCGTGACGAGCTTATTACAGGCAATCTTCAACAGACATCCCAGGGAGGGGCTCGGGAATACAGGAAACTGTACATTTTATAACGTCGTTTCTTAAGTAGCTCTCAATAATCTTCTACAATACGAGTATTATCCTGTTTTGATAAATAATTTAAAAAATATTGTCTTGGAATTCCTGATAATTGTCGAGGTAGATCTTTATATTTATTATGATATTTAGATTGTAGCATTGACATTGAAAAGAGGACTGTTCTGGACTTGTGGTAGTGACAAAGTACTGCCTCACACAGGAATAGAATAGCAACTCTCCGCATATATAATAAATTGTGGTACTGAGCCAGAAACTTGTTGATATGTTTAGTTACAGCTGACAGTGTATAATGTTATCAAAATTTATTAAACAAGCTATTGGCACATTTATGACGGGCTGTTGAAAGAGATATTGGTTAAAGCATCGGCACAGCCTCTGACTATAAACGCGATCATTGTGGATTCAACTCGGGAGCGGAGAGTTTGCTCTGTTTATCCTGCTATGCAGGAAGGAGCCTAAAACCCGCGTGTGTTTTATTAAAAGCACCCACTTTTTTAGTAATTATGCATAACTATAGTTTCCAAAGTGACTAGGTTTCGTCGGTCATCTCGCTAGGTCAAATGGGAAATGAAAAAATGTAATATTTTATATATTTTTGATGTCGTTACGCTATATAGCACATATTGCTGGATAAGCAGAGAGATCTGTGCTAACACACTCCGGAACTCAACAGTCAGACACAACGCTGTTGTAATTGTGTATGTAGTCGTATTTAGTATTTCACATATTTACATAACAACGGGGAGGCGGCTATGGCGGCCATGGCGGCAATGGAATAGCGTTTGACTGCAAAAGCAATAGTTTTGGATTCAAATCCCGCTCGGGGTTATCGGGGATATATTTTTATTAACTTCACGCTGTATCCTGAATATAGCAGGGTAGGCGGGGCGAACCTGAGGGAGGCTAGTGTTAAGACACTTCGTTTCCAACAAGACATTTCCGTTTTCCATTTTCCCCTGAATTCAGGCATTGCGTGTCGAATGGCTGGACTCTACTTTTGGATTGGGATTAGGAATCGAACTTATAGCCTGTCACGTTTGTTAGTTAAAAATAAATAAAATTAAAAAAATATTTTTATTGTTTCTCTTAGTTTTCATCTATAGGTATAACTTCAGTACCTACTCAAGTACTTCCTACACACGCTGATTTCTTTATATCGATCGAATGCACTAACTTCTTCTTCTTATCCCCATGCGCGTCGCGTTCACAATCAGACGGCTTCAACTACATTATTATAAATGTAGTAACGTCCTGTACAAACGGATACCGGGAGGAGCTCTTACAAAAATACTTTAGTCAGGATGTCCCATTGCTTGCTCTATTTTTAACCGGCGGCGGTTTATTCTAAAGAATACGTTACACACAAACACACACGCACACTGCGACGTACCTAATTATTAATAACGTCTTAGTACTGTCATCTTAGATGCGAGTGATTCATTTGTGTACCTTATAGCCGGGAGTATTTGTTGCTAATAAGTTACTTGGTGATAAGCTTATCTGGCCTACGGTCCCTTGGAGCACAGCTCAGCAGCTGGAGCTGTAGTTATGCCAACAGTATATTTTAACTGCCTCGCTCTGGTACGTAGGCGGAGTCAAGTTTCGCCACTCAACAGGCAATGCCCTGAGAATTCGGCGGATTATCCTTTCAAGGATATATTTTTTTTAGGATTTAAGTACAATTGTATATTTTGCAAATTTTTTCCTGAACAAGTATTACTTTTAGATACTAGCTGCCAAATTTCATAATTCTAGGTCAACCGGAAGTACCCTATGAATTTTGATTCTCTTTATAAAGTCGAAATATGCGTTTTTCCAATATAAACATTAAATTAAAAACGATAAAAACATTAAAACAACGGAAATGAAGGGGCCGTAGAACTGAGTATATGGTTTAAATTTCAATCCGATATCTGCAAGAGTTCTTGAGATAAAGGGTCTTGACAGACAGATAGACAAACGGACAACAAGTGATCTCATAAGGGTGATTTCAAAAACTATGCTTATTGGGTCATCTCTATCCTCTATACGTAGTGTAGTATACGGCGGATATAATTTTAGTATCGTCCAACTTTGCTAACTAAAAATACAGGGTGATGCAATTACATTAACATCCGGATGAACTGAAGTGACCTTTTGGGAAAAATAGCCGCGGAGTTGAACCCTGAGATTTGGCAGTGTCTCGACAGAACTATGCCAAGGGGGTCATTGGATTAGTCTTAAATATGAAGCTTGCAACTCGAACGAACTATATTTTTGGGTTTACTCATTAAATGGTGTATTTTTAGACGTTTTTTATAATTTCTTCCTCGTGATAATGAGAATGAAACGTACGTTATTTGCGAACTAAACAATCAATTTTAGAGAAACCTAGTGTTTCGACACTCCGTTCCGCTTACTGTCGAATTATGTACAATATTGCGTTTCATTATTAAATACAATTATTCCTCTGAAAGGAAATCGAACCCACAAACATCACGTTTACCTTCAGACGTTGCTAGCCACTAAGCCTACAACAGTATAATTGTTGATGAAAGTAAATTAAGTTTGAAAAATTTTTTTTAGTTTTTAATAATTATAGTATGTCAAATTAGCAATTAACCTTATCATAAATATTTACGTACAGATAATTTAAGCTAAATAACAGGAGTAAGTGGATTTGTTTCAAATATAAACCCACAAAACCCACAAGCAACCTAACATGAGTTCGTTGCAAATATAATACAAGTAGGTATTGAGGCGTATGTTTGTTTGAGAGTACTCACGTGACGTTTTGCTACGTTGTCGTTTTATCAATTGCGTATTAAAATATCGTTTCCTATGAACACCACATCTCCAACGTACAAATTATAGATTGCATTTAAGCCGTATAAATGCATGTAAATGAGTAAATGTAACGAAGGACTGCGGAACTGCGGAAGCGCTGAGCTTTGTCTGGTCCTTACCTTAGTACATTAACGTCTGACCTGATTACTGCTAAGCCAACAACCCGGCGCAGTCAGTGTTTGACGTGGCGGGAGTAGGCCACTTATTTTCGTGGTAGATTCGACGTAAATAAATCTCAATGTGCTTGCTGGTTTTTGCTCTAAGATAGATTTATATTTTATAAAGCAGAGTATGTAGAGGGAACCTAGTGCTAACATTCTCTTTATCTCGCATTCCGTTGAACTTTCTTTTTTAAATATTCTTACTAACAATTTCCGTTAAAATAATCATACAAGTAGTTAAAAAATTGAATTGAAATTGAATTACTAAATATGGTAAAATCACTTTATAAACTTGTGTTAATTAACTTAACTGAGGCTAGTCAGAAATTTAATATTTATTTTCATTTCCTCGCTCTACTAACGAGGCAAAGCGCGATGTTGGGTTCCGCCACTCAGCAAGCAGTGCCCCAATATTCGGTGGAAAGTGAGTGTTAATGTGGAACGGAGTATTTTAACACTAGGCTCTATGGTTTCCTCTGCTATCTGGTTACCCTAATGTGTGCGGGATATAGCGTGACTGTAAAAAAATATAAAAAGGAAAAAACTAACGTTCAATCAATTGCTATTTACTGTTGGTAGCTTTAACAATTAATTCAAAAATCATCCACAAAATTCTCAATATAAAATAACAGACAGACAGTTTCAAGCGCAGGTTGACTTTTCAATACTATATTTCAATTTTATATGTTATGCATCACTCAATGTGTCTTAGGTGCGGGGTACTACGTTACAAAGACAAGGTAGGCTCAGGGAACTTAACGTTAAAACAGCCCTGAGTGGAAATCGAACCTGTGCCGCTGCGCCACGAAGGCATACATATAGGAAGATATACAATCTAAAAAAACCTATTATTACATAACAATCGTATCAAGGCTTAGTACAAATATAGTTTACTGTAATGCTATGGCTTCTAAACGTGTACAGTCAGTAGCTACTTAAGTTCAATGTCATAGAAGTCACCGGAGAGGTCTCAACCTAACCTAACCTAACCCTAACTGCAGAATATTTAAAATGAATAGGAAGTGTGCCCTGTCAGGATATGTACGTACCTTTTACTAAGGATGTGTGGTGTAGGTTGTGGGCTCAATTCCCACTGAAGGAAATGAAATATTTAATAATTTCATTTATTAGCTCTGATGTCTAGGCCACTCGGTCCCCGCCACTCGGAGGAAAGTGGGGAATGTACTCTACATTTCCCACTTTCCTCCTTAATACTAGGGTTCCTTTGCCTACCTTGCTACATGCGGAACCTGCTTATAGCTTATATCTTTGGATACAATATAGACGTAACAGACAGATAAACAAAAACAGCTTTAAACTTTTCCCTTATAGCACGGTAGGCAGATTGGACCTAGTTTTAAAACACTCTGCGTCTTTCAACAATTTTCTACATATTGCGTGTTTATTGCGCGCTTTACCTTGTCACCATTGCGCCTCAGTCAAAATATATAAGTCAAATAATGTATTATATTATAACGTCAAACAAACCATTCCTTCAATATGTAGCGGAAAAGACGCAACTATAAGCGCGACGATTAAAGAAATTATTCTATTTAAATTACTTTCATGGGAAATGAATTCGTGTTGAGTGTTGAGTTTCACTACTCAACACGCATTGTCGGAGAGTGGGGAACAGTGTCTGAACACCAGATTCCTTATATCTACCTTTTTGATAAATAAATATAGAATATAAAATTAAGCATATGTTTCGTATTGCAACTCGAAGTTAAGCCGATTTTGGTATTATTTGGTCGACAGAAGTAATTAGCTGGATACCTACTCGTACTTCAATAATGACGGCTCCTGGCTGCTACTTGTTTATAGAAGCTTTTATTCAACCTGCAATGCATGTTAGTTCGGGTGGAGTTTGGATGACATTGCACGATAAAATGTGTGACGACATTCTAAATCTAATATGGCGGACCGTACTAGATAACGGAATAGTTACTTAGGAGTGTGTGTATAGTGGAGTAGCTATTATGTATGCACTTCTGTAATATGGGTATCAAATAAAAGGGCTTGCCGAAAATAATTAGGAAAATTATGTGGCATCATTCTAGATCCAATATTATAGCACTATATTATATTCAAATACTCAACGCCAGTTAAAACTTGATAAACCTAAGCTGATATAGCATCCGTCCGTACAGACTTCGAAATTAACCGGCAAACGAGCTTACAACAATGATGACTAGACTGAGAAACCTAGCCAACGCTAACTCAAAAGTAACAAAATAGATTAAAAGCAAAAAATGATCGTAAAAGCTTGCCGCGTAAATAAACTACTACTTATTAAATTAAGTAAAATCTGCCAAGTTAAAATTTTTAAAGTTTCAATTTAATTAAACATTGATAAACGCGACAATATTTTATGGTTATATAAATTGTGTACAATGAGGTTATTAGTTATCTAAATAACATTTGTTTTGGTTTTGATTTATTGGTAATACTATAAAATTAAAAATATATGCTAAATATATATGCAAATATATGAAATATGCAATAAATAAATGATATATTCAAATATATCTTTTCCCTTTTTCTAAAGGAGGCCGTCATGGCGCAGTGGCTAATATTCAAGGCAAGCCTTCTCATCAAAGCGAGGACACATATACATTTATTTAAACAGTACAGTCGAGTTACGAATGACCTTATTCAAAGTACATAACACTTCGAGAGCCCTTCGCGCTAGCTTCACCTCCGGGCTATTTTCTCTTAAACTTTCCAATACTTATAGCGCCAGTTGTCTGTCTGTTTGCTATGGAATATGGACTGGAACGATTCTGTTAACCAGGCGTTATGTTGGGGAACGAAAACAAAACTTCTTTATAATGAGACTAGTTGTGGCCCGCATCTTTTCTTGAGTAGACTTTGAGATGTACTCCCCCATACTCCCTAAGCTACCTATGTTCATACCAGATTTCCACTTTCTATGTCCAGTAGTTGTCTGTCAGTCGCTCAAAATTTACTTTAGTTCATAGGTTAGAACAATATAATATATTTAAAAAAGCTTATAAAAGTTATTCTAATCGAAATGCTATTTTCCTCCATAGTTATTGCAATTATCTCAAAATAATTAAAATATTATATGAGTATATATTTTTTTTATTCATTACATCTTTAAAAATCCAAGGCCATACCGTTCTGGTGCACCTATTTAACAAGTCATGTCTTGAATTCAGACGGAGAAGATAGTGTCTCTTCCTATACTGTTCCAAACATAATACTGACCAAAAAACGTTTTTAATGTATTCCACACTTAGGAAAGAAAAACGTATATAGATGAAAAAAATATCATAATTAAACAAAAGTACAAAAAAGTAAATAGCCTGAGTATCTGTTACAGCTCTATTTATATAAATTCACTGGGAAAACACTTTAAGTATAAAGATTAAAGCTTATTGAATGGATATGTTCTTTTTTAACCCGAGAAGCCCAAACATACGTAAAAATGACATGTAAAACTTAAATCGCTGTATTATCTCACTGTTTCCTGATTATGAGCTATTTTTTGCATTGGTTAATAAAAATACTGTTTCAATTAATGAATAAGATACATTTATGATAATATACTCTTTATTAATACAATCACAGTACTTTAATTGAACCATGGATGAAAATCAGTAAAAAATTAGTAAGTCTTAATTTTTTTGCATAAATCAACTCGTTTTAGATTTTTTTCAAAAATAACATAAACATGCAATAATACTTCAATAGAATCATACTAAAACTCCGCCTTTTTTAGATAGTCTGAACAAATATCAATATTATATTTTCTGCAAATGGCATTTTTCCATTTGCAACACTGCGCAATGGGCTTCCATCTTTTTTTATATGAAAAAAGCCCCAATAACATTCTTTTCCTGTTGCTTACGATTGATATTTTCTGGAAATCTTCTCGTCTTCATATTTTATATGCATATACATAGAGGAACATATTTGATTGAAAGAATCAACGTTGTTGGCTCATGTATTCAATGCAGGCCGCTATAGCATCTTCGTTATCACTCCTGAACTACATAATTGAAAGAGACTTCTCCTCACTGGGTAGACCAATTATAAGCCTTCACTCTTTAAATCGCTTTATTATGAACACTTTCTACTTAGCACTGACACTTAAACTCTTAGCACTAAAACTATCACTTAATAACGTTTGGTTAGAGCTCGCTGGCTGGCTTACCGGATATATCTCATATTCATAATTCACAATAAAGATAGTTTCAGTGCTGCCATCATTTATAACCTATTTCATATTAAAAATATTTAATTGCCCTTAAATTAATCTTATTAGCATTACTTATTTCTAAATAAGAATCTTTATTTTTATTAGTAAAAGTATTTCATTTAATTTATAATCTTATAACAATATCATAGTATCTTCCTATAGTTTTAATTAACAATATAATGTACAATCACTATCAAAAAGTATTTAATTGAAGTCAAATTACTAAATCATATTGACAATATTTATTTTAAAATTATATATTAATAAAAGTACTTCATTTATATTTTTATGTTCACTCATGAATAAATGTACTGGGCACGAATCCCCCATTCATGGACGACACTGGTGGGTGAAGTCTCACGCCATGTCTTTCGATTGTAGATATTGGATGTGCCCACGATTTTATTTTAGTTTAATCAATGCATATGTTTAAAATATGTATATTTCAAAAATGACATCATTTGTCAAAGGTGTTTACATAAATGTATATTGCATTTTTGGGAATTTATGTGACCATAGATATTTCCAGTAAGTGAGTAGGTTACGAGTTACTTTATTTTGAAAATATAACAATGTATACATATTGGTACCCATGACTGTATCCATGAAATTATTTTTTGGCTTTTAGTACGTTTATCTGCAATAAAAAACCTTTAACTTTAACTTTTTTTTTTACTTTTTTATTCTTGGGTTTTTTATAAAAATTTTTGTGTTTTTTGTATTTTTTTTCTGCTTTTTTTGTGTTTTTTTTTTTTGTAGAATTTGTTGTTATCATTTTGTTCCCACGAGTTCTGGACATTTTTACGGTCGATCCCTCCAGAGGTCCAATAGAGGGGCAAGGCTACAACAAGACGTGCCTGAATCTTAAGAAGAAAACGCTAACGACCTATCATTTTTATCCATTCTAATGCCATACAGTTCTTGGCGCGCTTTTACTTTTTACGTACGACGTATCATTTTTAGCCACCCTAACGCCACTCAGTCCTCGACAGGATACCAGATCTTGACTTGGGTGGGAGATAATATTGAATATGGATAATTGTATTGTCACCAGATTTAAAGGCGTTAATAAATATTTATTTTACATTTAAGTATCACAAACGGGGCACAAGCGTGACAGGCTGTGGGTTCGATTCACACGCGAGGAAATATACTAAATTTCAATTACTAAATTTGACCCAAACAAACAAATAAATAAATAAATAAACAAACGGGGTGAGCTAAATAAAGTCGTTTAATAAAGTCTCATTAATCTATCTGCCAATTGGAAGAAAAATTTCAAAAGAATTGATTTCACTACAGTTTTTGAAGAACTTAGTAAAATTTAGAAACAAAAACATAATATACAATACAAGTGTTAGATCTCTATGTAGTCGGTCGCTCATGTCTGAGGATAGAGGTCAGCATCAGGGACACAAGCGTGACAGGCTGTGGGTTCGATTCACACGCGAGGAAATGAATAGAATTCGAAAAGTGGGAAATGGAAGTGTTTTGATACTAGGTTACCAGGTTCCCTCTGTCTACCCTGCTATGTACGAGATACAGCGTGAAGCTAAAAAGAAAAATTTAGAAAAGAAACTAATTTCTATATTATTCTAATAATAATTTTGGCAAATCGAACCTAATTATTTATTATTGAATTGAATACAGACGTTTGTTCCTGTCTGGCTGCGATTGTAACTTCTATCACAATTATTAGTGCTCGCAGTATTCTAGCCCACATGTTCCCTATAAATATCTTCATGAAAATGCCTTAATATATTATGTTAATTGGATCTAATATAAATGCCAAAAACCGGTTAAGAGCGAATCGAACTCGCCCACCTAAGTTACCGTATCAATTTCAGGATAGTAGGTCAACGAAAAATACAAAATAAAAAAAATACAAAGAAAAGTTTGCATTTTGTATGAACGAAAATTTTCGTTAATCGGTTTTTTTCTTTGACGAAACCGGTGAAACGCGAGTCGCGCTTACCCACCGCGGGGGCCGTATAGAATTCAAGCTTTTCTAAAATTTAAGCTTAAGTTATCGAGAGCCTTTTCACTTGAACTAGCAGCTTTAATATCAAATGTTGCCCCATTTTAAGGATATTAGTTTTAAGATTTAACCATAAATGTATAGCTTTCAGATTTTTTCCTGAACTAGTATTACTTGTAGATGCTAGCTGCGATATTTCATAATTCTAGATCAACCGGAAGTAGGTACTCTATGTATTTTGATTCCCATTACAGTATCGAAATACGAGTTTTTGTGAGCCATATCTTTGTTATAAGTAAATGTAAAAATATGATTTTTTCAAAAAGGTGAAGGAACCGTAAATTTTAGTATACGGTTTGAATTTCAACTCGCTTTATATCCAAGCGATCCTGTGATAAAGGCAAGGAGAACAGAGAGACAAACAAAGTAACCCTAAGACCGAAAGAATAGGTATTTAGTAGGGTTTCACTATTCAGGTCCGGTTTCCATCATCAGACCTTAGCTAAGTCTAATTGTCAAGTTATGTGACAATATATCTTACTAATACTATAATTACCAATATCAGTTAAAAACTTAAGTCAAATGTAGCTAGAAGTAGCAGATTATTACAACTTTTACCTTTTCCACTCTACTCTATGTCAGTAGATAGAGTATAGTCTGTCATTAGCGTTTAGTTTATTATAATATTGTGTGGTATACTTTGGTATTTGTTTAAATTTGTATTTATTTTGGGGGATAGCGGTCTTTTTTTTCATCCTGACATTTTTTTATTACCTACATTTTTCTCGTTATTATTTCATGAATATCACAAATTTTTTTGTAGAGTTCTTTTAGTTAGAATATTAATTTACAAAGGTAATATAATATGACTATTATTGTAAAGCCAAGTTATAAATAAAAGTGTTGTGTTTTTTTAAAACGACCAAATGAATATTATTTATTTACACATGAACTGTTATTTCAAAATAAAATTCCACTTTGTTTTTGAATTTTTATTGAGTTTTTTGTTTTATTTAAGTTTGTAATATAAATAGTATTTATCTTTAATTAAAGTTACGTTACAAACGTACATACCGTTTTTCACATATTATAATAATAAATAATTATAAAATAATTCTTTATTTTAAACTACTGCACCTTAATTACGGTATAAACGAAACAAAAGAGTGAACTTAAATAATTAAAATAAAAAAAGCATAGATGTGTTTTTGGTTCCTTTATTTATTTGATTTAGCATACAAAATGTAAGGGGACGGTCGGTCAGAGGGCGGCTACTGAGACACAGTTAGGGCAAGCCGCGCAGCGAGCGATCGTCCCGCTAGAACGGAACGGAACTTAAACATCACTTAACGAACGACTAGGTTTATACCCGACCGGAACTGCCCCTTATGCGTGATGATTGTGAGAAATGCTGGTGCGGGGTGGTGTGAGGATTCACTCCGAGCTGAGGGCGCGGGACTCCTGGACCAAGTACACCTGGGAGCCGGGCACGGTGGAGGTGGTTACGAAAGTGCGGTGCTTGGCGCGGATGAGAGACAGATTGCTCTCGGCGACGTCGGCGCGGTCCTCTGCAGCTTCGAGTTCACGCTGGAATCGTCGTACTCTCGTCACACTCTGCTGGGATACTCCCTCCTGTAGGTAAGAAATTATATTATTTAATCATATAGGTATATTTCTTTAAAAAAGGATAAAAGGGATGTACGGCAACATTAAACTAACCTGTTCTGACAACTGCCTCTTGTAGATGGATACCTTCTGAGTGACCTTCTCCAAAGAGTCTTGGAGGAGGGAGATATTCTTCTGGTCTTCCTCACATTGGATCATAATCTCCTTGACCTGGCGCTCCTTCTTGCGGAGGATTTTAATGGTTTCGGCGTGTCTCCTCTTCTCCTCATCCATCTCCAGTTCCATGTCCTTGATGCGAGCTTCCAGTTTGCTGATAATGCGCTTACCACCAACAATAGCATTAGCTTCAACTTCCTCCAAACGCACAGATAAGTTCTGTAAAGTTTATTACAAAGTAAGTTTTTTTGCGTTTGGTACTAAACTAACATAGCACACTTTATATATTGCAAATAAGGCATCTATAAAATTTACCTTGACTTCAATTTCCAGAGACTTCTTCACAGTTTCAATCTTGACAATCCTTTCTTGTTCTTCGTGCAAGATTTCAACGGTGTGTTTCAGCTCGGTCTGAAAAACAATATAAAAAGTTTTACCACAATTATTACTAAAGTTTCTATCTTGTCTTGCAAAAAATATTTTATTGCATATTTATTTCCTTTATTTTCGTATAGTCACCTGGACGCGCTGGTATCTCTCGTCAGCAACGCGCAGCTCCTTGGTAATCTCGTCGTAATCAGCAGCGACTGCGGCAAGTTCCTGCTCGATCTTGGCCTTGCTGCTGGACAAGTTGACGTTGATGACAGTCAACTCGTTAATGCGGGTCTGAGCTTCTTCGAAGGACTGTTCAACGGAGCGCTTGGCACGGAGGGCCTGTAATAAAAAAATGTATATGAGGAATTGGTTAATATTTATTGACGACTTTCCATTTAGTCAACAAAGTCAATGTCAAAATATCTTTATTCCATAAAAATGCTTTACATTTACTTGGACATGTCAAAAAAGTAAAAAACAATGAAAAACAAAATAACAAAAAAAAATTGCAATTTTGACTTGAGAAAGCACGTTCAAATAGTTGAGCTCATGAGAAGATCCAGGCAAAAAATCTCATGGCCACTCTTTTTAACTGCCAATATTTGTTACAAATTACAATTAACAATTTTAACTTCGAAATAGAGCAACTCATTTCCAAACATCTTTATCGCGAACATAATCTTTAACAGAGTAATATGCTTTTTGGCAGAGCCTGTGCTTAACCACTTTTTTAAATTTGTTCAGTGATAAATTAACCACGTCGTTTGGAAGTTTGTTATAAAAGTGTATACTTTGACCTACGAATGAGTGAGACACTTTATGGAGCCTAAAGAAGGGCCCAGCAAGCTTATTTTTATTTCTTAGATTACGTTGATGGAGATCAACGAATCCAAAACCTATTTAAAATTTGTTTGCTTGATTATAACAAAGTCCATGTAATATTTGGAAGTGGTGTTATATTTTCAAAGGTCAAGAAATTACCTGTTCGTAGTTTCCACGGATCTCTTCGACCTCGCCGGTTAGGGATTGGATCCTGCGTTGAGCGACGCCGTACTGGTCGAGAGTGACTTGCAACTGCCTCTGGACCTCATCGTAGTGAGCTTGAATCTCGGTGAGCTGTTGAATTAAATAAATAAAATTTCATATTATTTTATTAATAGTATTCATTATAGAACTAAAGTAATAATAATTTAATTGAATTTTAAAGTCAAAGTAATATTTTGTTTAATTATATTTTTTTTGTAGAGTGTCAAACCTGTAGAGATTGCTTCTTGATGGTCTTCTGCAAATCAATGTTGGTCTTGTTAGCGACATCAAGAGACAGCTCAAGTTCAGTGATCTGGATCTGGAGCTTCTTCTTGATGCGAGTTACTTCGGTCTTCAGCTTGGTCTCAGCTTCTACGACGCGAGCGTTCAACTGCTCGATCTCGATGCTGGTTTGCTTGCTGTGGACAAGACAGTTAAAAAGTATTTCATAAGAAAACATAAGAATAGTTTATAATAATCTAACCTAGTATATCGACGTAACTCATTAATAAACTAAAAACTATTACATTATTGAAACTAGTAACTAAAAACTCAACTATACCTCTGGTCATAGAGTAAGCTTGTATTTAATTGTTCAAATTGATTGATCGTTTGTTTTAATTCCTTTATTTTTTGCACATATTCAGTATTTATTGTAGGTATTTCTGTTTCGATTTGCACAACACACACTTTAGGGGTTTTCATGGCAATTGCTGCTATTTCGTCTAATTTATTTTCGTAACTTTGTGATAGCACAGATTTTGATAATTTGCCTAATTGCACTATGTCCCCAGAATTAAACTTTCCTATATTAACATCTACTTTCCTGATTTTTCCTTCACTAACTTTATTCTTTGTTTCTTCTAACAATGTTTGAGCGATAGCTTTAGCTGATTTACCTCGGTAGACTTTAGCTTTACTCTTTAAATCAGCCCCTATGTTTAATTGTGAATTATATAAATCCAAAGAGTTCATTAACTCGTCTTTTTTGGATTGTCGTTCGATTTTGATATTCTCTTTTTCAACTTTTTTCTTGCGTGTTTTCACTGATACACTTTTCACTCCTACATGCTTTGACAAATTCGTTGCTGCTGCTGTTGCGACCACTGTAAATGGGGTTCTTTTCCCGATTTTAAAAGTATTTAGGTCTCGCTTAGCTCTATCAGACACTTCTTGGGATAACTTTAACACATCATGTTCAGAGTAAGTCTTCACTGGTTTGTCGAATCTGTATTTTTCAAGTCCCCTCTCATTGCTCCACGGTAGATGCGGAGGTTTCACTTTCGATCCTTGTTCTTTGGCAGTAATATAGTCAATCATCGGTTGATAATAATTAATTCCGTAGCCATAGTTGTTTTCGTAAATGGCTGTAGGAGGTTTTGTCCATTTATTTCGTTCGGGAACTTTAATTGGGGGCATGTTGAAGCTTCAAACTGCAATTTGCTTTTGTGTCGTGAAATTTATCAACCAAGCTTTACTTTATCTGTTTATAAGCGTATATTGCGTGGGGGAAAACTACACTGACGTCTTTGCAGTTCGAAATGACATCGATGCCAACGTATGTATTAGTCGATTGCGTAGATGCACCAATCGGGGACTGAGATATTTTAAGCCAATATGCTTGCCAATAGCTTAAGATAAATGAAGAGCGGACGTAACAATTTTGCCGGAAATAATGACTTTATTAATTAGTATTAATTCGATTATAATGGCATTTTCGTACTCATAACAAATTTTATTTCTTACTAACTATATTTTTAAACAGTATTTGTAATATAAGAATATATAGGAAAGCGTATGGAGTTTATCATATTATAAATAATAAACGATAATAAGTGATTGTAATGTTGCCGTACTTTTGCATTCAATTTGAAACTTATCGAAATTTTGAACTTTGACTTACCGGATGGCCTCGATTTCCTCTTCCTTCTCCTGGAGGCGGCGTTCAGCCTCGTGACGGAACTGGCCGAATTCGGCGGTAAGCCTCTGGGAGCGTTGCTCCTCAGCTTTACGGCCCTGAAGGAAGATATATTAACAATTTATACTTTTAACAAATTAATATTAGTTACAATTATTTTGCCAATCTTTTTGAGGTTATTGGAATTCGGTAAAACATAGTCGTAAATATGTCCTCTTATTAACCATATTAATCTCTATATATAATAAAACAGTAAAAATATTTTGTCTATACATTAGAAGGACACTTAAAAACAGTAATAGATATATTTTTTTAATTTCTTGTCTGTCTGTTTGTATGTATGGTCACGCTAGTCTTTAAAATTACTGGACCGATTTACTTAAAACTTTCACCAAAGCTTTCTTTTAAGTTATCTTAACATCTCTATATATAAATCTTCACTTTATTTCATCAAAATCGGTTCATTACACAAATACATAGCAATCTATATTTATACTTATAAGTATAATAAATCTGTGTTTGTTTGTGATAAATCTGTATTTTTAACCAGCTTTTAAAACAAGGAGGAGGAGGTTCTTAATTAAATATATTCGATTCATTTATTCGATTAATTATTTTGGATTCGATTTCGATATTGGATTATTCGATTTGATTTCGGTATGTTTTGTAATTTCAGTTATTTTACTGAGAATATTATAAATCCTTTTTTTGGCTGTCACTGTCAGTCAATTATGTTTATTAAATAAATAATCATGTACTCGCTCAAAGCGCCCTAAATTAAAAACTGAACTTATAATCATGTAGTTCAAGCGGGCGAAGCCGCGGGAGGGCTGTTAGTTTTAACTGAAATTAATATAGTTAATGAAAGGCAATTTAAAGAAATTTTGAAAATATTTAAAATGTTATATTTGTGGGAATATTATTTATAAAATATTGTATAAATTATTAGGTCCAATATATGACTGACAGAAACTACCAAGTACTGGACTTAGTTTAAAGTTGCCATATAGGTTAGCGAACATATACCTAAGAGGATTTCTCGAAATTGCTACAGAAACAGAGTTTTTACGGCTTAAAGTCTTTAAACAGATTTGCGGGCGACGATTACTGTGGTCTATTTATATAGTTGCTGACCTCATAATGATTATGCAACACACTTTATGACATTTTTAGCATCAACTCGAATAACCTGCGTAGTTGCGTGCAGAACGTTGCCAAGGTGTCTGGCATAATTTAATTTTGTTTTAGACTTTAGCTGTGTATATATTTTGTATTGGTTGAACATTACATTTGAATTTCTAAAATCTCTTAGTTCGATATATTTTTATTCTACGAATGGTGTTATTTTTTGTGTGTTAATTGTAGTGTTAATACACTTCGTTTCCAACTTTATATTGAAACATTGCGACAAAAGGCCTCAAAATTCCCACGTAAACAAGATTTTATGTTTCACTAGTAATAACTTTGTTTGTGTGGAGATTAAGCAGTATTCATTTCTTTGAATTACAAGAAAACCTCTCTCCTAGTGCTCCCCGACAAATTTCAACATTCGACATACAGTATTTTCAGTCAGAGATTTAGTAACGGAACAAGAATAGTTTTTCTGTATTTAGGAATCTACGCATGCATGCAGACGTTAGTGTTGCATATCTGGCATTAGAGGTAGTCTGCATTTTTATTGTATTATTATTCATTCAAGTTCCATTATAATGTTGGCAAAAAATATTGGCAGATGACTTCCGAGTCGGTGGGAGTTAAGAAATTAATTAGAAATCGTCATAATGTACCACATAAGTTCCTTGCCAAAAACCATTAATAATGAGATGCATAGAAAATCGCATTTGTTGTTGTCAACAAATAATGCAGTTATATATATTTTTTAAGTTTTAAAATAAATTTAAGTTTTATTTATATTTAAGAACCTTATATTTGCAGCTTCATCTGGATCAATAAAAGGAGATCTATTATGTGTATGACACATTCTAAGTGCCAATAACTAGTAACTTCGACCGCAGGCATAACCTCCGTTGATAAATGAACTATCCAACCGAAAAAATGCTTCAATTCAAACTAGTAGTTCCTGAGATTAGCGTTTCAACCAAACAAACTCTTTAGCTTTATAGTATTCATTTAGAAATATAGATAACTACACATTTTACAGAAGTAAAGTAATTATATTACAAAATTAAATTTCATAATTGACCGCTACGTCCCAGCTACACTGTAAAATAACACTCGCAAGTGCAAAGCTTAACTTAGACCACGTGGACTGTACAAAGTTGAGATAAATAAGAAACTTAAGAAACTGTCAATAAAAGATTCTTTAAAAAGATAATTTTTCAAAAATCTGTTATCCTTAACCAAAATTATTCAAAATTAAAGGATAAGTCGAAATTACTTTATGGGTCTGAGTCTACGTGTATATAATAAAATACCGCAGTGTATTCTAGATTTGTTCCTTCCAAAATTTAAAGTATTTGTAAAAAAAATTCTAACAAGTAAAGTTTATTACACTGTACAAGAATATTTGGAGGATGAACATGTATGGAATTAATATCTATTGAATGTCAGGCAGGATAGTTGCCAGCTAATGTAATAGTAAAATATACCATTGACTTTGAAAAGAGCAACTATTGAGTTTCTTGCCGGCTCTTCTCAGCAGAACTGCCTTCCGAACCGGTGGTAGCTTTTTGTTCATATGTTCATTCGACGACTCAAAAGTGCTTGTCATAGTTTATTTGAATAAACAATATTTTGAATTTGTCCTTAACCAAAACCGAAAAAACATCTTTCATTCTTCTTATATTTGTATCTGTATCCAAATACGTGATGTAACAATCCTAGTTAAAGATTTTTATAAGTTTTATAAAATATATAGGTAGATGTGACTGATTACAAATTTACATACTAAAAAAAACTTACAGCTTCAGCTTCTTTGTAGGCAGCAGTGAGTTCCTCTCGCTCGTTCTCAAGACGGCGCAGCTCGATCTCGAGCTCGTGAAGACGGCGGGTCAACTCCGTGACAGTGGCGCGGGCATCGTGCAACTCATCTATAAATAATAAATAATAGAGTCATTTTGAATACATATAAAAAATATATATCAGCTACACGCTGTTTCCCGCACACAGCAGGGTAAGCATATGAAATTTAGTGTTAAGACACTCCGTTGACCATTTTTCGCCGAACCCTGGAGCCATTGGGTGTTGAGGTTAACGCCGCTTTGCCCCGATACCAGAGCGTAACAATGAAAATATAAATTTATATTATTAAATATATATAATTTATAATATTAAATAAATATTTCATTTCTTCGAGACGGGATCGAACCCACAACCAGTCGTGCTTGCATTGATACATATGAACACCAATCCAAATTCTAGATTTTTATTCCGATGCCCACCTCCCAATTTCTTGTTTTCGCGGCCGAGAGCGTCCTTTTGTTCGCGGGTCTTGTCAAGCTCGTGGCTGATGCGTTGGATTTCAGTCTGCTTGATGCGAAGGTCCCTTTGGCTTTGCTCGTACAGTTGCACAGTCTCTTCCAAGCGCGATTTGATCTCAATGTTGACACGCTCAAGTTGTTCAGTCCTCTTCTGGAGCTCGCGAGCTGTTCCGTTAGCCTTCTCTAAGTCAATGATGAGTACTTCGACCTAATGTAAAAATACATGGTTAAAAAAAGCCGAATGACATGGTCACATACATTTTAATTTATAAAACTTAATTATATTTGATGAAATTTTTTTCAATTATAATTACACACCTCGCTTTGCAGACGGGATTTTTGCTTTTCAACGTTGTTGATCTTGACAATAAGAGTTTCGATTTGTTCTTCCTGCTCTTGGATGCGCACAGAGTACTTGCGACGGATCTCTTCGATTTCTTCAGCCCTAGCTGCAGCCTCAGCCTCGAACTTGGACCTCCAGTGCTGAACTTCACCATTAGACTTAACCAATTGGCGCTCAAGGTCTAAACGAGCTTCAGATTCTTCTTCCAATTGGACACGTACGGATTCCAAGTCAATTTCCACCTTAATAAAGATTTTTTGTTAAATGATAAAAAGTTTATGATAAGTTATTCAAATATTTATTTTCAATTATTTATTTGAAAATATTTTACTTGGTGAAGGTTGGCTTCAAGCAGAGAGCGCCTCCTCTCATCATCCTCGAGCTTGCGACGTGCGTCCTCGAGCTGGCTGGCCAGCTGGCTCCTAAGGTACACAACGTTTTCAATGTTCACCTGAAATGTGATGAAGTTTAGTCATTATATTGTAAATATAAATTAATGTTTTTAAGATGATATAACATTTTATTGCGAAAAGTATTAGGAATTTACCTTAAGGTCTTGAACCTCCTTGATGAGCTCAACATTTTCCTGAGACAGGCGCTGCTTGTGCGACGTGATGTCGACGATTGTGCGGTTCAGCTCTTCAATTTTAACATGGAGTTCACTAATGTTGATTTCAAGCTTTTCGCAAACCTTAGAGATTGTGATCTTTTCCTTGCTCAAGTTCTCCACTTGGGCCAAGAGCTCGTAAACTTCAGCTTGGAATTTGGATTTCTCCTTCTCGACTCTGGAGACAAAGAAATGATTTGTCTATTCATAACAAGTTAGGAACATGTGTATGTGGGATATTGGAGTGAAATGGCAATAATAAAAAGATGATTGACGCTCAGCATTGTTCGCAATTTTTCGCGTAGCACTTATTTCTAACATATAGTACTAACCGATTAGTTAATAATGAACACAATGTTAATTCGTGTGTCTTACCTGGTTCTGCTGTGGGTGAGTTTGTCGATTTGTTCCTGGAAGTCGACCACAATCTCCTGGTGCTTCTTCTTAAGCAGATGGGCGGTCTCCTCAGATTCCAGGTGTACATCTTCAAGAAGCTTGCGGAGTTTGGTCAGTTCGGTATCACGTTTTCTATTGATCTCGAACTGAAAAAAATTAAAATAATTCAAATTGTGCCCCCAAAAAACTTGAATTGGGAACATATTTGACTATGATTACAGCTAATAATTGCGACTTATAGGATATTGAACTAATTGTTGTACGACTTTATGTTTAAATTGATGTTTCTTTTTTTTACTAAATCTTTACAAATGTGAATAGTTTTGTTCTATAAGCAAACTATGTTAAAAACCTGAAAGAAACACATTTTATTTGACATTAAGTAAATATGGTGCATCGCCAGGCATACAGAATTCGCATAAATTATAAATTGTATGTAAAATTTCGCAGAGCAACGTAATATAATACATTTTTTCTGGTAATCAGTTGTGTTGTGTTTGTGATACTTTAGTTCAGATGAATCCTTTAATCCCTTAAAGATTCCTTGTTGCGTCTGTGTTAATTTATTTTCTTGCTTATGTCCCTTTGTGTGGTCCATCCTTATCAAGAATTTCTTGAATAAATTGAGTCTTAACTAGTGAATGCTACATTAAAAATGTGTAAGTACATGATATATGCATGAGAAATTTACCTGGCTTTCAGCTCCGCCCTCAGCCTCTTCCAGCCTCTCTGAGAGCTGGATCACTTGCACGCTCAAATCTGCCTTCTCCCTTTCGATCTGAAATATAATTTATACATTACCACTCAAGTTCCATTAAGTTTTCTTTTATTAATAGATTTAGTCCAATGAAATTTTTGTTAAGATTTAGTATATAGTATATATGTGACGTGTTAATGAACGTTCAGTATAACAAAAACTTTTCAAATAAAATCTATTTTAATGTGTATATAAATTACTTAAGAAAGTCTTAGTTTTCAGTAGATAGTAGGAGCATCTTTAGATAGTAGGAGCAACGTCTCACGTTCCATTTTACCGCAGTCTATTATTATATTTGAATATTGTGGCATTCTCAACAGGATCGGACATCGTTTGGCCCAGTTTCAAAAGTTGAAGTTTCGTAGAATATGCAGTACGCGCCTAAATATATCTTTCGCTCGTCTGCTAAAGGCGCCGCGGAGGGCGGGCGGGTGTCCGCGTGCGCCGCTCCAGGCGACTAAAATAGATCATGCGAATCTCGGTGACGAGAACCCGACCTCGATCACGTTGTGTGTGGTTTTCTTATATTATTATCACAGTGTTATTTCCTGAATTAAATTTTTTATGGTCGATAAAAATGTTATCGATCTGTTTGCGTAAGGCGTACTCTAATTTATTTTATTTAGATTTATTAGTACAGCTCTATTAGGATGAAAGTCATACAATCTAATTTTATATGTTATATATGAATATATTAAAGATGTTCCAATTATTACGACACGTATACGTGTACGACGTATACGAATGAAAGCTAAAGAGATAGTCATTAAATATAAAAATGCCAAAAAAGACTAATGCAAATGTAACGGTGGGTGGCGGTATTAATAGAGGAGTGCTCGCGGCCGCCCCGCGCCGCCCCGCCCCGCCCACACCTGCGCCGGCGCGCCCGCTATGGCTGCGGCGGTCGCACATATCACATTTCGCGCGATCGAAAGCTTACCCTCTGACGTAGCTCCCTTTCGGATTCCAGATCATCTTGGATGAGACGGATCTTATCCTGAAAAATACAACATATTCTATCATGTCCGAAAACACTTCACAAACACTGCACTGATCTCGGTTAGCGCGTCCGGTACCTCCAGTCTGGAGAGAGCACTCAGGTCGGCGCTGTACTCGATGTTGACGTCGGTGGTGCCACCGCCGCTGCTGCGGTAGGTGTATTTGGAGGTCTTCGCCACGGCGGACATTTTCGCTGGTTCGTCTCTCGGTCGGCAGTCGGCGCTACGTTACCGGTCGGGCACCGTTCGACTAGTGAGAGCGGGAGCGGGAGTCGCGGGCGCACGAGCCGCGCTGCCGACCTCCCTTCTCCTCGCTCCCCCCGCCCGCCTACCAGGGCAGGGGCCAGGCACGAGGAGGGGGGAGGCCGCCCTCGCCCTCGCCCGCGGCTCCAGGGCGGCCGGTCGGCTGGAGCTCGCGGATCGTGTTACCACCCCCGCGCACCCCCCCTCTCGGCCTTTTATAGACACGCCCGCCTTGACGCCGCTGTCGCGGTTCTGTTTTCTTTGTTTTGCCCAAAAAATTGGCGAAACCCTTCGCGTGTAGCGCCCGGCAGGCGCCGTGCTGGAAGTGAGATGTATTGTGAGGCACACCAGGGGAGGATCGCCCTGCAGCTTAGCAGCTACTTTGGCTACGACGACAGTTAGTTGACAGTTAGTTGGACAGCCGATCTTCACTGAACTTCACAATGAACTTCCTCTATTCTTTAATTTAACCCCAAGCACTCAGCAACGGGCAACGGCATGTTTACAAACATCAAATAAATCTAAATATAGCTGATTGATTCAATAGTGACCGCTGATTTGATACTTATAAGAATAGAAATCATTGCTTAGTTTTTTAGCAATGCGTGGACTTAAGTATCATTTAGTTAGTTTAGTTGTTGGTACTTGGATGGTTATTTGAAATTGAGGCTATTGAAACAGAGAGTTAAAATAATAAGTATTTAGTATAATATGTTTCATTGAATACAAGGACGATTGATAACAAATTAGATAACTAGCTTAGCCGATTATGGTGAAATTTAGCATTTTAGTAATTTCCTGCATTAAAATAGCGTTTTTTAAAGCCTCACCCAGTATCCTACACATAGCAGGCTGGACAGAGAAACTCGGAGCATCGCGATCAAATCAAACAAAAAATAATCCTTTTCATATTACATAATTAAAATGACCTTTCCATGTAGCATAGTCCTTTCCCTGGTGTTGCGCGGGGTCGACGTTAGGTACTGATAGGTACACTTGTTTGCCTTGTGTTTGCTAATTGCGCACGGGCACATCGTGTGAATGTAAACATGACGGGGTTCGATTCCCACTCGCAGTAAGTGTACGTTTCATTCTCTTTTTGAGACATTGCGTTTTGCGTGACGGAAATCAAACTTGTTACCAAATCAAGAAAATGAAAGAAATTAAAGTTGTAATAGCACCCGCAACCGTCACAGGATCAGGCGCTATACCAGATAGACTACTTTAAACTTATTCACTACTAACTTTAGCATTTTAGCATACATCATATTTTAGTAATTTACATGATATTTACTTTAATTAAATTAAATTGATTAATTTATTAAAATTTTATGAAATAAATAATTTAATTTTATCAACTGAACTTAAATGAAAAAATGTATATAATGGCGTCACGGAGATATTTTTTTGATATTAGACATGCATACATACATACATACATACATACATATATAGGCGTGAATACTATGTGTCATAGCGAGTGGTACAGTCACGTTCAATTTGCAACTTGAATAATTTACAAGAGAATTGAAATTGGAATTTTGTACGAATTCAAGGAAGGGATTAGAATCTACGCCCTATCATGCAAGTCACCCAAGCATTAAGCTATATATATATAGCTATGCTACCACCCAAGCTTTTTTTTTTTTTTTTTTTTTTTTCGGACTTGAAGTTAATGCTGTTAGCCCTATGTCCTTTATAGCGACACCGGGTGGGTAGGGAAGAGGGTACTCATTCCCTGAAAAATTGCAGGCACTATGTGGCTGCCTGTGGGGAGTGCCGACGACGCAAGGGCGCCCCCTGCAGGGCTCGAACCTCGGCATCCACCCAAGCATTAAGCTATATATATATATATATTTGACTTGGGCGTAGATTCTAATCCGTTCCTTGAATTCGTACAAAATTCCAATTTCAATTCTCTTGTAAATTATTCAAGTATATATATATATACTTGAATATATAAGTATATATAGATTAACAATAAGGGGAGAATCTCCAAACGGCTGACCATATTTCTTGAATCATAACTAAGAACATTCTCGATTAAGTCATCTTTCAAATAAAAGAAAAACTAAATTTAAATCGGTTTATCCTTTTGGGAGATACAATGCTACAGATAGACATACATATATACACATATACAGACATATCAAACTTATAAAACCCCTCAGTTCTGTTGGGTTATAATATACATGAAACCGGTCGTCAAAAAGCCAAACACAAAGCTCAGTTTAGACCTCGCAGACTGTAGTTGCCTGTAGGATTTGAGGGTTTCCCTCAATTTTTAGGGGATCCCATCATTGGACCCTGACGTGGTGGTAATAGGAGCAATAACAAGAACGCACTTTCATTAAAAAAAATGATTTTCTAAAATCCATTCACACACGACAGTGAATGCTAACAATAAAAAATTGTTATTGAATACGAGTAGATTTCCCTTTTCGCAAAAGTAGCTACTTAATAAATGATGGCTTTAAGCGCGACTGTACTGGGCCCCACACTCACTCGAGGGAATGAATTGTCTTCATATAAGACAATGTGCAGCGTTGAATGGCTTAGTACCATTCTGTAGAGTCACAGTGTCACAAAACTTATGAAGGGAAGAGAAGCGGAGTTTTTAAGACTGGGTTCTCAATCTACCTTGCTATGTGGATAAAACGTGAAGTTTATATTTAAAGCACTGTATCCCTTACATAGAAGGATAGGCCGAGTGAACATAGTGTTGAGGCACTCCGTTCTCATCAAGACACTTCCGTTCCCCGCCATTCTGGAGGCATTGCTAGTTACCAAAGCGAAGAAAAGAATATATTAAATATTTAATTTAATGGAGTCGAACCCATGTTCGCGCAAACGGCACATGTCGCGTTTACAGTCATACGCTTCTGCTCTTGCGCCATTACAATAACTACAACTTTTTAGAAATATTGTAACAATTCAAAGCCCAGCCTTAGATGCGATCCCGCAAATACTCGTCCGGATTTCCACGCGCAGGTGAGGAGGAAACATTAGTTGAAGTATAAATGTGCGGGTGAAGTGGGCCGAGCGCTTTCCGTACTCATGACTCATGATGGCCAGAATTATATTCGGAGTGTCATCGGCCACTTGGACTGTTTCATTTCATATTTGTACTTACAATATCACTGTACACGCGACTGGTTGTAGGTTCGTTCCTCACTCAAGGAAATTATTTTTTTAATATTCTCATCTTTCCCTTTGGTGGCAAGGCAAAGCGCAGCGTTGAGTGTCGCCATCCAATACACAATGCCCCCAGAATTCAGCGGAAAATAGGAAACGGACAGTCATAACACTAAATTCCCTCTGTCTTCCCTCTGCTTGGTGTGAAATACAGCGTGAAGATGAATAACAGACCGCTGTATCCCAAATATGACAGAATGGACAGACGGAACGTAGTGTTAAGAAACTCCGTTTACCATTTTCAAATTCTGTCAAATTTTTGAAACTTTGCATGCTGAGTGACGGTCGCATCGCTTCATTGTTACCAGAGCAAGGAAATGAACCCACAAGTATCGCTGCTGCGCGCTTCTTTTATTTAAATGGTTTTGTAAAATTAATTGCTTGTCCTTTTAAATAAAGACTAAGGAACTTGAAATGTGTCAAATCTTACACAAACCTAACCTATATCCGTTTGGCAACGCGCACATTTCAATGATTACAGCCTGAAATTCAGCAACATTAGTGCACTGGAGTTTTTACTGCACATAAATGAGTTGGCCAGTTGGCAGCGAGCGCGGCGGTGACTCCTTTACGACTTACGGGAGTAAGCATTAAAATAAACTTTATCGACTGACTTGGTGGTAAGATTTTTGTTCGGATATTTTGGGACTACTTGTTTAAATTGTTTTTGTTGTTTGGAATAATAAGTAAAAGTGTTAATACAGATAACTTATATTTTAATGAAATTTATAATATTATACAAATGTATTTGTTTAAAGTCAGTAAGTTAACGGAAAAAGTAGTCAGTTATTTTTAAACTTTTTCAGCTGAAACTATAAATGATGGTCTCTCCAAGCCTCATAGTGAGTTCCGTTTACTGTGAGGCATTGACGATACCCAAAGAAACTGACATCTAATTTAAGCAAGAATTAATATCGTTGCATTTATGAAAAATTTAAAAAGTATTTCCTTAACATCTTTCTACTGAAAAATGTAAAGGGGCTCACAATATAATCATAATTACTGTAAGCTTAACAATATAATCATAATTACTGTAAGTAGAAACTAAATAGAAGATATGAAATCTATAATATACATTTGATATATATTCCCACACGGATAAGAATAATTTTTATTTCTTCGATGTAGTAAAACTAAGCATGGTGCTAATTTCCGCCAATCAACTATTAATGTCGCTAATTTGGCGAAAAGCAGTGAACGAGTGCCTTGAGACTAGGTTCTTTCTGTCTGTCTTAGTTCGCAGGATATAGCGTGAAACTAAATATAACAAGTATTTTAAGGCTCAAATTCATAAAAGAAAAATCTTAATTTTTAAAATTATATAATTAATATTTTATCTAATAATCTTCATAACGCACCGTCCTGGTTGTTCTAAAATCATCAGTTTTGTTGAACGAAGCGAAAGACGAACCTTAACGCCGCGCTTTGCCCTCCCAGAGTGGGGAAGCGAAATTAATTAATTTCCCCATTTTGGCGAATGGAACAATTAACATTGTTTTTTTACATATGTTGTCCACTGCGCCACGATGGTGATATATTATAATTATATTGTTTGAACTATAACATTACTAAATGATAAATTAGACAAGACGCCGTACAAAGATGTCCTCTTTATCTTATTTTAGTTACCCGGGGCTGTGTAATAAATGTAAGTACCTGGAACTATATCGAGAAACGATAACTGGTGCAGAGTTATCATTCCGGACAGACTGGATGCGCACGCGCAGGTGCTAACATCATAATCTTAGCGTGTTAATACGCTCATATATATATATATAATAAAATGCTTTTTATTTCTTAATGGAGCTTGTAGACATGAGCTGGTGGGTCGTGCCCGTTCCATAATGCTCTAATGTCCCCCAGATTTTTACCTAATTAAAAGTTAAGTATGAATAAGAAAAGGATGATCCGCGTAGCATAACAGAAAGAGGATAGGATTGTGCCTACACATGTATGTACCACAACTCAAACATTTGGCAATGGCAAAGGGGAAAATTCCAGACAAATTGTTTATGTCATAGTTTCATGATAAACACAGCTGCATGCTATCAAAGATCTGGGCGGTCCATTATACAGGATTTTAGAACAAATTACTTAGAGCAATAGTAAATACTCCTTGGCATATTAGAAACGATGACTGCCATAGGAACCTCAACATAGAGTTCGTTCGTTCGACGGTGTTATTAAGAAATATGCTGAAGCTTACGAACACAGACTTTTCATTATCATGTGAAGTCGGGACACAGACATAGTCAGAACACTCACTATATCCGTGTTGCTAAGGAACTGGATTGTAGAGTATAATCTCTATCTATACTAATATAATAAAGCGGAAGAGTTTGTTTGTTTGTTTGAACGCTAAGATCTCTGGATCTACTGGTCCGATTAACTTTGTTTTTGTTTTGTATGAAAGCTGCATTCTTCAGAAGTGCTATAGGCTATAAAACATTACATTACACATATATACTAATAAATTAAAATACTTATTTCTAATTTGACATGCAATTTATTCTGCCATGTTAATAACAACCGTCGTCGCTACGCGACCGTTACCGCGACATTTTGATATTTATCCTTATGAAAATGAATATAATAGTCACTTTTAGCATTTTATCTAGATTTAAATTATAGTTTACAGTATAACATTCTAATAAATAATTAAGGAGATGTCACTGATTCGGCCTTCAGGTGGCATAGTATGACCGACGCAAACGGGCAGATGACGTTGACGGTTTTATAAATTTTCATACATTTTCGAACTATTGTAAATTTTTATGTAATTATTTGCTGTTTATAATTAATTAATTATAAAATACACTTTGGTTTTCTTCTTATTTTCTTTGATATTGCTCGCAAAAATTATCCTATTTAATATAGATTACTGTTTAGTTATTTCATAGAGTTGATATCTATATACGCACGCACGGAAAACTTTTGGTACCTTTTCTAATATTAAGAATATTCTTCAGTTGCTTTTACTTCTTTTGTTGGTTCTTTTTAATAACTGAGATATTTTTTCTAATAATCTCTATTATCTACTTATTATTATTTTTGATTATTTAAGCTCATATTTTTTTACTAATTCTATTGAAAACTGAAAATAATTTCATAAATATATTTAATGAATATTCTTATATTTCAAACAGGCGTAGCCGCGTCCGGGTCCGCTAGTATATAATAAAACAGTAAAAATATTTTGTTTGAACATGTGTGTCTGTATGTATGGTCACGCTAATCTCCGAAAGTACTGAACCGATTTACTTGAAACTTTCACCACTGTTTTTTTAACTCAACTTAACATCTAAACATTGTTTGCATGTTTGCAAAAAAAGTTATTGGCATTTGAATGAACTCAAGGCATGAATTTGCCTGCAAGATTTTCACAGGCACCCACGCAGTGCCTGCATATCTTCAGGGACAGAGTACCCTCTTCCCTCCCCAACCGGCGTCGTTGTAAAAGCCAATAGGGCTAACAGCATTAACCTCAAGAAGGTTAATACTGTTAGGAAGAAGGGGCCTGCAAATATAAAGCAATTCATTTCTATACTTATACCTACTTATAATAAATCTGTATTTGTTTGTATTAAATCTATATTTTTAACCAAGGAAGAGGTTCTCAATTAAATATTTTCGATTCGATATTCGATTCATTAAATCGATTAATTATTTTAGATTCGATGTCGATATTAGATTATTCAATTCGATTTGGGTATGTTTTGCAATATTCAATAATTACAATTATTTTACAAAGAATATTATAATCCTTACCCAAATCAATAATTTAACATTTAAGGCTGTTTATGAACGAGTAAATTAAATTATTCATTGACATTTCACTGTCACCGTCAGTTAATTCCGTTTATTAAATGAATAATCATGTAGTTCATGTGGGCGAAGTTGCGGGGGTGCCGCTAGTAATTAAATAAAAGTGTACTTCTGACGTCTTCTCCTTAAATAGAGACAAAAAGAAAAGTGCCGATGGATAAATTCTTAATGTAGTCTTGTAAGAGCTAGGTTAAATTTAAATCACTCACCGGCCAATTAAATGGCTAGATCGTAATAATAGTTTGCAATTTTGTATTTTAACAAGGACGCGTGGAAGTAGCTGAAATTAATATCCTCCTACGAGCGTCTCTCTTCTCAATGTATAAGGGATTCGAAGATAGAATCATTTATGTCACGTAGCAATCAAGCAGGTATGTAACGTCTAAATATAAAATACATTTCACAATATATAATTCTGGAACTAAGGTGTCCAGGGCAAGTCTGGGCTGATGCCATTCTATTTGCGTGATTCAGCCACATATTTTATCACACACAGAAAAGTAGGCAGAGAGAAGTGTCAAGACACTCCGTGTAAAGCGACCTACTCATTCATTGCTCTCGGTGGGGATGGGATCCACAACAGCTTAACACCGTACCGTAGTTAGTGACTTTCACTCCACTGCGTTCTCACTCGATGAAATGAAATATTTCATATTTTTATTACTTCGCTCTAATGTCGAGGCAAAGTGCGGCAATGCCACCACTCAACACACAATGCCTCCAGAATTCGGTGGAAAGTGAGAAACAGAAGTGCCTTAATGGGAACTGAATGACTAAGTACTAGATTCCCTGGTTCCCTCAGCCCCTCAGGTTAGATGCTACAAGTGGGATACATCCAGATCGGCACATGTTTTTCGCCTGGTTTTGTGTTGAAATATATAATTATTAATTTACTAATCTGCATCACTTTCGTTTTACAATAATAACATCATTTTAAAATTAATGTTTATATTAAAAAGTAAAGTTTTAGAGTTTAGTAAACATTTTTTAATATATCTTCCATCCGGTAAAGATTTATTGCAATTATCTATACTAGATGAACATACACTCAATTCTGAGACACATGGGCGAGGGCGACTTATGCTTATTATTATTGATGATATGAGAACCCTTGTAGAAGGTTTCAGTGAGTTTTAGTAAAGTAAAGTTGCAACGATTATGGGAAATAACTCTTTAGATATAAATAAATTATATAAAATATTCTATGTCTTGCTAAAAGCGGCGTTGAGTTACTTTAATCTATACACAAAATAAGTCTAGGTTCATCGGTCTTTGCATACATTGCTATTCAGAGTGGTTTTGTCAGCACCACTAAATGAAACCACAGTTTTAACTACTCTATAAAGTTTAATACATTTTTTTTAGGTTTTGTTTCAAACAAAATAAATAGTAAAATTATGGTTGTATAATTAAACGCCATTTGTTAAGGATAACACACGTACACATAAACCTATCCGCAGGGACGCCGCCGCACACGCCTCATTCCGAAATCGAGTCGTAGGTATTGGCGATAAAACTCAAAGCTGTTTAACCTTTAATAGTATTTTAGTAGTAGTGTGTTTACGTTACTGGTATCTATGCGCAACTGCGTCAAACGACAAACACCTCTAAAGTTTTGAGGTATCTTGATTGATTTCTTTAGGTATGGGTTTGAAATATTTTACCCTATATGCCGTTCCCAAAAAAGGAGCGCCGGCGCTTCCACCTTCCACATTGCATGACAATTTTATTTATATAATTTTAATTGCTCTAGATAATAACGAAAATATTCAAGCAAAACCGCTGGCCAAGCGTAGAGTATGTGAATTTGAAGCGATACGTTTTCAGTCCGGGTAGGTAAAGGTGCGCCGCCTACGGACGACTATTTCTGCGCTGGAATGCGACTTCGGTTTTGTATTCACGATCTCGTACGTTACCTACTTGTGTATTATTCAATGTACGAATTTTACAATTCATGTCTTAAAACTTAACTTTGAGGCCAATCGTGGGGCAGGGACAAAATATTTAGTAGACACACCGCGGCGTTGAGTTCTGCCATTCAATACTCACTGTAGGTGTAACTTGAAGCTAATTTAAATTCAATGTTTAATATAAATTACTAGTTTTGTAAACATGGGTTTACCCATAAAATTTTTCTTTCTTGTTAAAACAATCGCTTATTTATATGAGACTCTTAACAAAGTCTATTGTCCAATGCCTCCCAACTCCGGCAAGGTCGGGTTGTTCTTTTTAGGACTTTTTCCGCCTCTCAAATGATGAAATTTGGCGAGAACTTAGATTGAACAATAAAAATTAAGAAAAATATCACAAAAATTCGATAAAGTTAATATTTTCAGTAATAAGTGGGCGAAGTAAGATGTCGAGAAATTCAGACAACATAAAAATAGGCAACCAAAGCGACACAATCATATATTAGTCATAAGTCTAGTTGTAATCCTATTTAATCCACAGTTAAAAAAACCATTACAAATGTATATTTCTAGATTTCTAGACATTTACTATAAATAGTTGACATCCTGGCTCCATCATCAGGTCAGCTTCACAAGACACACAAAGTTATAAAGTTATATATCTCGACTTCAATAAAAGGGTGTTAAAAACTAAATTGGTGTTATTAAAAAAAAACTTTCAAACAAGAAAAAAAAGAAAACTTATAATTTTCAAGATGCATATGCATGCATATGCATGCACGTAACTTAATGCCGCATTTAGTCCCGAGACCAGAGCGAGGAAATGAAAAAAATATATTTTATTTCCCCAAGTAGGAATCGAACTCACAATCTTATTTCTTCATAATTTGATTATATGATTGAAATGGTATATTTAATTGCCTATTAAGTTTATGAAGTGTCGACAGCAGCGCAGCGACTCGGCATCTGACTGTAAACTCTGGACTCTGACAGTGTGGGCTCGATAGCGTCTCGGGGGAAAGAATTATTTCTTTTCCCTGTCCAGAGCAAAGTAGCGAGATAAAGCATGGTGTAGAGTACTCTTACTTAACACGCAATTTGATTGAAGAATAGTGTGCGATGTGTGTGTGTGTGTGGGGAACGGAGTATCAAAACAGTGTGAAGCTAACAAAATATTGGATATCGACGCAAACTAAAACATCATTAAAGCTAATGATTGTAGGTTATTTATGTTTTTTGTTCAGCTTCATCTTCACCCTACATAGTCTCTAGTCAAGATAGAAATAACGTTTTAAACAAAATAATAAAAATCGATATTAATAAGTAAAGTTTTAGTAAATCTCTCGAGTTTTCGAGATGTTTTTCGAATTTGAAACAAAACTACCGCTGTGAGTCACTGCCGCATCGGAGTGATGCGGTGGTGGCCGGTGGCTCCCACACCTTTTATCGTGCTTACATTAAAATGTAGGATTTCTAAATATAAATTGTTTGAATTGTGAAAATCTTTAAACATGAATCATCAACATTATGAAACATTTTCGTCTCCTCGCTCTGCGAATAAGACAAAGCGCGGCGTTAAGGTCACATCACCCAATATGCAATGCGAAGAAAATTGGGGCACAAAGTGTATTAACACTATCTTTTAAATTCCATTTCTTTTTTGTTTATAGGTGTGTTTTTATTCCGCAATGAAATTGTGAGTGACGACTAATAAATAAAAATACGAACATTAACACTGAGCAATGTACTGTATTAATAAGCTTGTAAAAAGTTTACATTGAGTACAAGTTCAAGCTTTTTGGTTTCTAATTTAGAAAATAAAACTTTAAATTATTTATGTAGTTATTTGTCACTGATATCAAATGGGTCTTAAATATTTATTAATTGACGAGTTATTTTTAAAAAAATCAGCTTCACGCTTTTCGCTGCGTGGCATGATAGACAAAGTGAACCGACTGTTTAGACACTCCACTTCACTCTTTCCGCCGAATTTTCGAGGGTAATATGGCTAATGCTGCGTTTCATCTTTCGAAGCTGGAAAAAATATGATTATACTTGCTTGAGTTGGGATCGAATGCACATAGAAGAGACAGAGAGGAGCGGGTAAAGGAATATTTCCTTTGACATTATAGCGTGAAGCGGTATAACAAATAAAAACAGCTATCCCACGTGCCAGACCGTTCCCATAGTTGCTCAATAGTTTCCTTAAATTTACCTATCCTCCTCATCTCTTGTCCTGCAGTCCGTCTAATTCATTATTGTGTACGCCTTATCAGGCTTTAGTAAACCATCCTTCTGTCATCACTAAATAACTATAGGTATTAAAAAAACACAGCAACTATTAAAAACAAAAGATATTTATAAAAACGACCCCAAATTAGCCGCTTTAAGAAAGACCTTACAAAATATCTTTTAGTAATTTTCTGAAGATATGTTAAATAAAAAGTTATATGTCACTTTGAATAATAAATTAAAAACCATTTCTGATAATTATGAATGTGCTCAGATTGCAGAGCACGTATCCTTCTATTCAGAGCGCTTTGCGCTCACTAAAAATTATGCCTGCGAGTGTCAAGCGCTCACACAGACCCATCAAAGGGAGATGTCTACAATATTTTCCTAAACTCAGCCAGCGTACTCTTGAATGGTGAGTCCGTGGATCCTGTCGATTCTACGGTATTTCTCGATATCACCATAGACTCCAAGCTATAGTGGGGATTCCCTGTTGATGGATTGGCGAACAGACTTAGCTCAGTGGCGTAGTGGGGGGAGACAAGGGGGGTCATCATGACCCAGATGCCGCTCATGAAGGGGCGCCACATAGTCCGCAAAACTATTTAAACTATATTGTGCTCGCCTGTTAAAATATTTTGCCCCGGGCGCGAGTTAAGCTCGCTACGCCACTGACTTAGCTCAGCAGCTTTCGCGGTAAAAATTACATCACGTGAAACGACTGACGTGGAAACGGCTCGACTTTGTTTACTTTAGCTATTTCCATAGTATTTTGTCCTATGGGATTTTACTTTAGGATAATACAGCCAATATTCCACCAATATTTGTCCTGCAGAAGCGAGCTATTCGTGCAATCTGCAACTTAAGCCCTAAAGACTCCTCAAGTAAAGTTTCAAGAAATTAATATATTGACAGTTGCATCTCAATATATTACTGTAAATGTATGTTAAAAGAAACATTAATAATTTTACCAAAATTGGTGATTTTTATAATATTAATACTAGTAATTCCGTAATTTTATGGGATATACGCTTTTACAATAGGATCCCAGAAAAGTCAGAGAATTTATATATCACGATTTAAAAAAATTGCGAAAAGACGTTTGTGTATTAAAAGTTATTACCAAATTAATGATTTAATAAATGATAACACGCTTAGGGAATGAAATGCTCGCACTAGTCTGTTTCAAAAGTATCATTAATCATTGTCACAAATAATTAAATATATATTGTATAAAATTGATTTTAAAAAAAAGTCCCGTAGAGTTTCTTGCACCAGTTCTTCTCAGGTCTGAGGCACTAACTTTAGTGAACTGGTATGTTTATTTAGCTTCACGCTGACAGAATAAATGTATCAATAATGTTAAGACATTCCTTTAAGTATACTTAACAGAAGGTCTCAACACAGAGTTCCATATAATAATAGCAGCAGAAAGACAGTCAGCAAGACAAGTATTATATTTAGTTCGCTCTACATCCGATGCGCGAAGTTTCGTAACGAGTGCGTAAGCTCGAGCACACCGGCCTTGCATAGATCATCTAACGGAGAATCGACTTGGCATGATATATGTTGCAAGTCGCTAAATATTGTTATAGCTTCAATCTGTTTATCGCATCAAGCAGGGTAGGCAATAAAGTTCCAAGTCGCTTTCTTTCCTGATTTGCCATTTCTATCTCTGATGCCGCGAACAGTGCAGTGTCTCTGCATACCTGAGGTTGCTCTGTTTTTGCCCCCAGCTGTGATATTTCCATTCCACTCATCCATGGCTCTTCTCAAAATATGCTCTTCATGCGCATTGTACAGGGGCAGGGAATAATCATTTATAGTCATGTTTTTTAAAAATTAGCAACGTTTGAAAACATGATTTATTATACAAAACGGTTGTTCTCTTCACTATGTTAATCTTTGATGGCAACAGGTAGGTATCGGTGTAGTGGCGATGGCGCATAAACACTCCGCTATTATTAGACGCAGTCGGTACGCCGAAATCTGAGTAAACACCTTTGTATTTCAGTTTAGATATAGGTATTTATTAAATAAAATCATTTTTGTCTATTTCTCATTCTTCTTTCTCTAACTTTGTTTATCCCCCACCACAAATTATTGGTAAATTATGATATATGAATAATAACCAATCGTTATGGAATATTCGTTAATATTACAATTATTACTGGCAGTAATTACTTTATATGTTAAGAATACTTGCATATCAATGACATGCTGGAGGAATCTAGCATTCATTGCTATGCAGATGATAGCACGGTGGACGCTGTTTACTCCGGCAGCGCAAGTCTTTCTCGGGGAAACGCTGAACAGTGCCGAAATAAACTTGTGTCTTCCGTTGAGGCATCCCTCGAGAATGTTTCTTCACGCGATGAAAAGAACTTGGTTCAATTTAACCCCTGAAGACACAAGTTTGTGCGTTCACCACAAAAAAACCATTAATCGTATCGCCAGTCTTTCAGAACAGCCAACCCCAGTATCAGCATATAGGGCCTTAATGTTTTGAGTGACTGCCAGTATCGCGATCATCAGGAAAGCAAGGCGAAGTTGGCCTCGAAGAAACTGGGGGTCACTAATAGAGGGAGACGGTACTTCACGCCAAAACTATGATTGGTTCTATAAAGGGCCAAGGTTCGGCCACATATGTAGTACTGTTCTCATCTCTGGGCTGGTGCACTCCAGTATCAACTTGACCCATTTGATCGCATACAACGTAAAGCTGTTCGAATCATTAAGGATCCAATAGGCTGTGAAAGGCTTGACACTTTGGCTCTCCGTAGAGACGTCTCCTCGCTATGCGTTCTCTATCGCATTTATCATAGTGAGTGTTTTAAGGAACTGTTTGACCTGTTACCTGCTGCCGAATGTTCTAACTACACAGCACGTTAAAAACTTAAATATCATCCACACCACCTGGATACGTGGCACTCCACTACTATGCGATTTCGTAGAAATTTCCGCCATATTTCGCGCCACCGAAAAAACCCGCTTCAGTGTTTCCAGTTCGGTATGATAGCTCCTATATATATGATAGCTCCTCTGGTGTTGCACGGGGTCGTGGGACCGCCGCTCACCATCACCATTAGATCATCCGAACGCTCGTTGGCCTTGTCCTTTTTCCATAAAAAAAAACAAAATAAACACAAATTATAACATTCAATTAATGGGTCATACGTCAGAAAATACAGAAATATCACGATATAGTCAGTGGAAAAACCTCTATCTATCTACAATATAATAAAGCGGAAGAGTTTGTTTGTTAGTTTTACTTCACTTTTAGCATTTTATATTGATTGAAATTATAATTTACTGTATAACATTCTATATTAATTTTTGATAAATTTTCGAACTATTGTTAATTTTTATGTAATTATTATTATTTTTTTAATTTATTTAAACTAACCTTTGATTCTCTTCTTATGTTATTTGTTCACAACATATACTACGAATAAATTTCATTTCTACTGCATTCATATTTTCTTTCCTCTTTTTATGCTTAATCTTACGGTGTTGTGGCATACCTGTACGGTGACTAACAGTAAATGCAACGGTTATGGGTTCGATTCCCATTTGGGGAAATGATATATTTCCGCTGATTCTAAGAAGCTCTTTTAAAAAGATAAAGCGCAGCTATGCTATATGCTGCTACAAAAAAAAAGTTTCGGTTTGATTTAAATTATTAATAATAATTAATAAATAAATATGAAAATTTTTGCAAACTCTAGCAAGCAAACTTTTCAGCTTTATAATATCAGTATAGGAAATATAATATTTATGTTATTGAGTTCCGCCTCTCAATACGCAATGGCTTGAAAATTCAGCGGAAAGTGTGAAACGGTGTGTCTTAACATTAGGTTCCCTCCGCTTACCCTGCTATATGCCGGGTACAGCAGCATGCGTTCTCAGTGGATCTTTCTTTGTAAATGGAATTTTAACGGGATTTCTTTCATTTCATTTATCCACATATATTTATGTATTCTTTTACTAATTTCCATTATATTTTACATGGGAATCATTGTTATTATGCAGAATGTCTTACAACGCCATCTGTAAAGGAAGGAATATACTGCGACGACATATAACTATAAAGTACCTTAGCTTCGATGTAAGTATCGAGTAGATGTCACTGCTCTTATAACATACTTTGGAGTACGTTCTATAATTCGAATAATATCCTTTGTAATTCGTTTCTTTTTTTTATGTTCACGCTTTATCCCGGGTCTAGAATCTAGTACTTGGTCGTTCAGTTTCCCTTGCGACGTCCAATGTTCAAGATATTACGTTTTGAGTGGCAGAACTCAGCTCTGCGCTTCGTCTCTTTCCCAGAGCGAGGAAATGAAAATAATTCATTCCTCCGAGTGGAAATCGATCCCAAAGTCGTCACGTTCATAGCGTAGTGCTCTTCTGCGCTGCGTCACGACGACGTCCTCACCCAATTTCAAAAAATGTCTTTGAAAACGTATAATAATTGGTATGTACCGGGAATTGAACCCGCGTTTTTTGAAAACATTTCTGGCTGAAAGTGAAGCGTGAAGCTGAAAAATTTATAAATAAATATTGAACTTTCTATTCACGTCGCGAGTTGTTTGTTAAACTGAAGAAAAAAGATAATACAAAGAAAAGGCCAATAAACTAACTATAAACTTAAAAAAAATACAATTATATCTAAAAACGAAATCAAAGTTTGCTTGTTTAGAAACTAAGTAACATAAAATCATACATATAATAAAACAGTAAAAATCTTTTGTCTATACATTTAGTATATATGTATATAATATTTAATAAAATATTCTTTTATGATTTATGTAAATTAATGCCAAGTTTTTCTTTGCCCCAATTGAAAATAATTAATATTCAAATGTAAACCATATATGCTGGAAATTTAGATTTGATATGACAACTTAAACAAATAATATGAATTTTAAATAAATTCTTTTGTTACAGATGCACTTCCTCGTGAACCACAAGATGACAGAGAAATGCATAAAGCCTTAGACATGTAAATAATATTTTAAGAAATAAATAAAAATATACATAGGTAATTATTGTGGTTTTATTAATTATTTTTACACAACTCAATACTTTAAATAATTTTCAATTTACATTGTTGCCGAATCATAAATGGGGATTTTAATAAATGTGTAGGGTGTAGGCAATTTAATATTCCGTGCAATTAAATAGTCCCTGCAAATTTATTTTGAAATAGTAGTTTTGGGCAAGTTTTAATTACAATTGACAGTTAAATATTAATTATTAATCATTTGTTTTTGTTAAAATAACAATAATTGGTAATATGAAAATTAACATTTAATTTTTGTCATTGAAATTGATAAATTTATGTAGAATTAATTAATTGTTAATTTGAATTTCTTCACCAGCAAATGATTAATTGTTAATCTTTAATTGTTAATTGCAATTAAAATTTGCAATTAAAATTTCAAGTCAAAATTACACATCTTTTTTGGTTATTTTGTTTTTAATTTTCTTTTACTTTTTTGACATGTCCAAGTAAATGTTAAGCATTTTTATGGAATAAAGATATTTTGACTTTGACTTTGTACTTTAATTTGAATATTTGCGCTCATTCTATAAAAGTTTGGTGCTATAAAATGCGGCGCTAGTAGTATAAGCGTGTAAAGCTATTGGCTATTTTTTTTTGTATGGGAGTTACGTTTCTTCTATTATATGTTCCTTGATGGCTAACTAATTTAAAAAAAAACAATATATATTTTCGATTTTCACATTTTAGTATTACATTGGGCAAAATATTTAATGTAATGTTTTTTTTTTTATTTTAAAAGCAACATCCACGGGCGCATAGTTGCTCGTGCCTTTTTTTATTTTATCAAAATTCTTTTAATGTGGCGTACTTCATTTTGGGACAATTTAAACTGTACTTATATCTTGAGCTTATACTAGAGGGGTTGGATGAGACCCTACCGACAATCTTATTTTTTTTCTTTTCTTTATTATTTTTATTTTTTTTAACATATATTATTATCGTACATTACATATATAGCTATCTTATACTCGTATATAATTATTTTATACATGTATAAGCGTGGAATCTTAGACTTGAGCTGGCTTATGCAGAACGCCTTCCTTAAGTTTTTGGATCAATGCCTCTATCACCCTATCGTCTCTTTGTGACATTGCTCCTTTTAGGTTCGCCTCCAGCACCTCCGTAAATGAAGCGCCCACCGCTCGGCTGATGAAGTTGCCTATGGCGCCACAAGCATCGTCAGAATAATAGACACAGGTGTTGGTGGTTCGTCACTGCGACGACTGCGTGAGAGACGCTCTCATGTACTCGGATCCGTGCGCGTCCGGTTCGGACGATGACGCCGTTTGCGAAGGTCTGCCCCTGGGCCTCATGGATAGTCATGACTCGCAAACCTGCTCCAGCTCCATATCCCTGGTCTTTCAGCTGCCTCTTCTCCTCCTGCGTGTGGACCAGATATAGGGTGCCGTCGTTACAGTGTGGTATTCGCGCGTCGGTGTATCCGAGAACCTTTAGGGAGTAGACAATGAGGCTTGCGGAGTAAATGCTGTTATATACTCCGGCGAGGGCATAGGCGACGTCCATTGGGCTCCGACGTGTGCAATGCAACTGGCCCGGCATAATATTAAATAATAATGTTTTCAAACATACATATTATATAAGTGTACACGCACCACATAAAGTAAATAACTTAAAAGGCTAAAACTTGATTGTTTTTGATTTATCTAAAAAAAATGATATTGCTTTATTTTTGTTATATGCCAAATTATATTTGTATATTTGTGTAATACACTATTTTTCCACAATAAATGACAACCAACTCAATGAATTATGATGTATAATATTCTTTAATGGCAACACTAATTTTGAATATTGCACTGAATGGAATTTAACTACTTAATACTAAAAACCCATGTAAATAGTTGTAGACAAAAGTTTGTGTTTAAGAATGTGTCACCAGATGAAATTGTCAAAACTTTTAAAAGCCTCAATTTAAAGAAAACTGGTGACCTATGGGGCATGTCTGTTAAAGTTCTTAATACAATTATACCTAATATTGCTCCTTATCTAGCTTTAATTTTTAACAATTGTGTAGAATCCGGTACTTTTCCTGATTT